>ML806877.1:37208-91597 GCA_009831015.1 Picea engelmannii
TTTTTTTTTTTTTTTTTTTTTTTCTGTATTATTGTTATTTGTCAATTAATTTTACTTGAAAATCTCAATTTTAATTACTTTTTCCTAATTTTGATTAAAATTTTACCAAAAGAATCATTGAATTGAATTTAGTAAGTCTATTGTTTTTCTTAATGAATAGATATGTGCGGTAAAACTATCTCTCTATTTGACTTAGAAAACTCATTTTAATTACAATTTTTTTCTTAATTCTGATTGAGTTACATTTTTTTCTTAATTTTGATTTATTTTAAAAACCATTTAATTTAATAAGCATGTTGTTTTTTTTGGTTAATACTGCGTGCAGTTTCATCATATATCAGCGAAAAAAAAAAATGATTTTCATTATTTGGAGGAGATTTCATATAATTAGAGAAAATCACTCGAATAATGAATAAATATATATTTATAAAAATTAAATTTATTTTTAAATATTATATAACATATTTATAATTAACAAATATAAATACATATACATATAAAATGGGATTAAAAATATATACATATAAAATGAGATTAAAAATTGATCATATTTTCAAAACATTGTGTTAATTTTTTTTTTTAATGTTTTATACCTTTATGATTTAAAAAAAGAATTGACCGAATTGACTTTGGAACGAGAACCCTTTCAAATTTTTAATGTAGTCCTGCATGCTTTCGTTCTATCATTTCCTCTATATGTATAGTATATTGACTTTGGAACAAAAACCCTTTCAAATTTTTAATGTAGTACTGCATGCTTTCGTTCTATCATTTCCTCTATATATGTATAGTATATTTATATGTACACTATATTTAGCGTAACATTCTTTTAAAGGGTTCATCCAACGGTTTCTTTATTCTAAATTTTAATAACATTTTATCACATCATTATAATAATAAAAGAATTATCATATTCAAATTAATAAAAGAATGTTCAAATTGAGAAAAAAAATATTTTTAAATTATAATATTTATAAATAATAATAATAATTTTCTATTTTTTTATAAATAATAATAATTTATTATGTTCTTTATATTTATCTATATCTATATTGTTTTCATTGATTCAAAAACCTTCCTTTTAAAAAGAAATAGTTTTTCGTGGCCTTTTTAGGTGGTAGAAAGATGCATATAAATAATGATATCCCACTTTTGGATTTTCAACGAATTAATGTTTGATCTTTTTTTATAAAAATGGGAAAAACGAAAATGCTAAAAAAAAAAGTTAACTGGATGATTGTATGTTAAAGGATAATGACAGATAAAAAAGGAAGGAAAAACCATTAAAGAATTGATTATCAAAGGACGAGAAATGATATTTATACTAGATATGTTATGCTATAAGTATGTTATAGTATATGGAATTTGCATTTGGCCTATTGTAAATGTCTTTAATATTTCCACTTTTTTTTTGTTTGTTAATTTGTGCGGGACCTGTTGGCTACGCGATTAACCTGTGGCTTGAGAAACTGTGACTCAGGGGCATCTAAGCCGTCAAAATCACTCGGGGATCGCACCCGGCCTGAGCCACACCAACCCTTAACATAGTTGGATTTTTTGTCCCCGCAGGTTTCGAACCGGTGACTTTAACAACACGGAGTGGATTAACAACACACTCCGTCACCGACTGTCCTACACCTCGGGGACTTAATATTTCCTCTTTGTTTAATATCTTAAGATTGAATTGGACCTTATTATTGGTATTATATTATACTATATAAAATTGATTTTTTTTAATATATAAAATTTTGAATTTCTATAATATATATATGATGATGATGATTAACTCCACTAAGATCAAATTGGTCTATCATATCTTAATATGGTAAGTGATTACTTGTGATTTTTTAGAATTGTGTTTCTGTGCTCGAAAAGTATTAAGAGAAGCTTTCCAATATCACCATAGTTTTGTTGAGTTAAGAGGTTAGGAAGGTTTCTAGTGTGACAAATATTTTGAAAATGAGATTTAATATGGGTATAGGTTGGACAATCTAAGAGAAACTTTTTTTCATCTTCAACCTTCTTAGCATGACAAAGGTGACACACTCTTTCATCCCATGGCGTTTTAAGAATTAACCAATGCCCAGTATCACTATGGAGCTCGTGAGAATTTGTTCTTATATTAGCAATGCTTATTTTTTTCTTTACACTTGGCAAAAATATATTTGATCTTCTAGATTAGGGTTGATTACGTCTTTGTAATACCTTAAATTTTTTTTCTTCTAACTCTTTATCACACTGCATTTTCTCCTTAAATTTTGATTTTTCATTTTTTTTTAATAATATCTTTATTTTGCAAAATGGTGTCTTCCATGATTCCCCAATAGTTTATCCAAGACCGGGCATCTTCATGCCATCCTCTCTCGAGTCGATGGTGGTTATGACTTGATTTTGAAGCAATTTTAGGAAGCCTCTTGTCTTCCATGTTGTTTTACTTGTTCTTATACATTATGTATCTAGTCATAACCATGCTCTCAATGGGGGAAAAGCTTGTTTCTAAGAGGAGGATGGGATATGACGTATTTCCTTTAATTTTCAGATTATAGCTTATAAAATTCTTTTGTATTTTCTCTATCTTTCTCCAAGATTCACGAGAGATACTACAACTCCAAAATTCACATCCATAAGAATAAAAGATGTAACAAGACTCTCAAATATGAGTTTCTTCTTATCCCAACTCCAAAGATCAACCGATTTACAATTTTTTTCAAGCCCATAATTAGCTTTTCATCCCCCAATAATCCTTTTCTCAATGTTATAATTTCAATTGATCTTGTGGTGAATATCAATTCCAAGATATTTGTATGAATTCACTTCCTCTAAGTTGTTGTTGTCATATACAAAGGTATCATAAAGCATCTTATTGGATTTAATAATCATGAGCTTAGTCTTATCATTATTAATAGTCATACCCATATTGGAGCAAAAATCATTGAGGATTCTTAGTTGGTTTTCAAGATCATGAGGTCTCATTGCCATAAGAATGATATCATCGACATACAGAAGAAGATTGATGACTATACCAATGAAAGTAGGGCCGACACAACTTGTTTTTTCCAATAAAGCTTCTAACTTGTCAATGTATATCCCAAAAAGGGTAGGGGATAAGGGACAACCTTGTTTGTGTAACATCCCGCTCTTGCGCGCACACGATGTGACTTATTCTTGTGGACAATTGTGTGCAAGTGATCTGGTTCACTATATGATTAA
Organism: Picea engelmannii; assembly: GCA_009831015.1. NCBI lineage: Eukaryota > Viridiplantae > Streptophyta > Pinopsida > Pinales > Pinaceae > Picea > Picea engelmannii. The sequence goes on from ML806877.1 coordinate 40,419, forward strand.
CTGATTTGATTATGGAGCATGATGATGTTTGTGGATTTGATGATATGTTATTTGATGATATTTATATCGACATGGGCTATTGACTGGTTTTCCTGAGTGTGAAAGACTCTGGACATTTGAGGATGTCAATGGCATCGATGGAGCTCCTTGGACTCTGGATCGAGTTAGAGGATGGACAGTTATGGTTTGAATGTTTTGATATTACATATGTGACATATGACTATATATTATGATGTTGATTGTTATCGTTGACATGTTTCGTTGATGGATTCAGATTCACGATAGCTTGCTAACCAGAGCCACATTAAGAGTAAAGGGGTCACACATGACAACAAAAAATATTCAGGGAGAGGTGTGGAAGCAGCCCTGCCACAACCTACTAGCACTCCTCTCGTACCTCGAACTATAGGTTAACGATTACCTAGTTCGAGAGATCCATGATGTCGTGAGGGCCAACTGTGACAGTCACTCACGATGATTCTAACGGGTGTGCAATAAAGCAGAGTCATTATTATTTAGAGACCCTTAGTGTCCCACAAGTTGACCTAATGGAGTATTGACTCCAAGGGTTCGACGTCTACCATGATCAGTCAAAAGGTAAGTGGCACACTTGCAGCATGTAGTGCATATTGAAGGGCACGTCGTGATTTTAATTCTTGCAAGTTAATAAACCTAGTACCTAAAAAACTATTACTCCTTAGGACCTGGTGAGCCTTAAAATGAATGATGGTATGAGTAAAGTATAATAACTAATTGTTTCCCTTAAAAATTGTCGCCAAGCCTAGTGAATTGAAAACCTAGGTCTAAGTAGAACATTGAAAAAAACAAACTAAATGGACATGTAACGAAGGGTGTAAAGAAAATTAAAACATTAATAATTAAAGTGAAATTTTAATGAATGATTAAATTATTAAGAGGGTAAATTGTTGTTTATCTCTAAACTTGCTAATTTCGAACTTAGATAAAAAGGAGAATTTAAAGAAAAGGGGAAACTTAAAGAAAAAAGGGGAATGTCTAACTTAGTAGGGAATCTAACCCTTGGAACTTTCCAATTGTGAGATCAACTAGGATTTAAGTAATGCATCAGTCCGAGGAGCGGTTTTAGGAATGCTTTTAGTTGGGTGAGGGAAATAAGAAAAATTAAATTAATTAATTAATTAATTTCTGGTGCAACTAAGGCATTTGGTGACATGTGTACGGGGGAGGTTTATCCTAATTAAATTTAATAAAGAGAATATAAAGCGGGTTTGAGAAACTAATCACTAATAAAAGTCTATAAAAACGATAAAAGACGAGGAGTATGTATCATGGCTAGTAGGCGTAAGGTTACGCTGTCGATATTTGACTGATTTTTCTTGTGGGAGTTGGGATGCCCAACTCGATTAGAGAGTGGTAGCTCGACCTTGCGAGACAAGCTGAGAGATATCTTTCTTTGGTTTGTGTGCGTGGACCCTTTGCAGTTTGGGGGCCTCAGGGGGAAGAAGAGTACCCCTAACATTTGTAGAGAGGTACTGATGAAGTATTGAAGATTAGCAAGTGGAAGAGAGGAGGATCGCCAACAGACAAAGAACATCAGCAAGACAATGTTGGTTATGTTATTGATGGAAGTCTTGAGAGCACTGTCGTTGAAGAATTCAAATTCTCTATCATCGATTACAGTTTTTTCATTTGAATTTGTATTCATTTTATGATGATTTTATTATGTAATATCTCTTAGAATTTCATAGAATTTGTATTTGAAAGTTAAAATCGATTCATAAGTTACTTGACGGACTATGAATTTTAGGACTAATGGCTGCATTGATATATATATGATGATTTCAAGTTTTTTTGGGTCGCCGTAGTGGTTATGCATATCATAATTTAATTGATTTATCAACCCTTTTAATTGCAATTTGGGCTGTGTTTGGAACATGTAAATTTTGTAGTATGTGCTCCTATATCTGTAGTAGAGTCTGTGGCAGTGTAAATAGAACGAAGAACTAAGATAATTCTAAAAAAAATTGGGTACCGAACTCAAAGTTGATCCCATGTTATCTTGCTCCTGAGTCTTTTACTGCCTCTCATCCACCAATCCTGAATTCCTCCAGAGAATAAAGCTCCCTTGTCGTATTGTAAAATGTGTTTTTTTACCTTAGTTGGGTGTTGAGATTTCAGCTTGTCTAACCATCTCTCTCGGGTTCATTGCATGAGAATTACTTGTTTCATGCTCTCAAGTAAGGCCCAGATCTTGTCTAGTGCTTGCTCTTGCAAACTACCAATTTTGTTTTTCTCGTTCTTCCAGATCCAGTTTGCTCGACCCTTGAATTGTTGGGGAGAACGTCAAGTGAGAACTAGAATCACTTACCTTACCTTTCGCCCTTTGTTCTTAAGTTCCCGACCCCAAATAATAGTTGATGCACACATAAAAGTTCGGGTCATTTCATACTGAAACCACCCCACGCGTTCATGATGCGAATTGTGCATGGTGAAATCCGCTTGGCCTACTGCGCATTGGAATTAGATCCTTCGGTTAGCGAACTGGTTATCCAACTGGTTGAACGTTCTCTTATGGGTTGGGCTGCTTTAGAATGGAGACTCATTGCAGGGTTCAAGCACCTGCGAAACCTAAGAATAATCACTTCCAAGGACTAAATCACTGAAGCATGATTCATAACCTCATTGAGGCATTCCTCTCCGTGCTCGACTTCATGATATTACGTGTTCCGTGATCCACCTTCTTCTCGAGGGACATACCTTAATTTCTCGAGGGACATACCTTAATTAAAGTTTTTTTCGCGATGAAACCACTCCGTTTTCTGCAACTAAACTAATTCAGTAGTAGTCCCTCTTGTGCAGGATACACATGCATCCTCTACCTCTGATTTCGATCACCCCCTCTACTAGATCGAATTCGGGTGTTCTCTGTGTGTTGGGATATCCATTTCGTCCACTGCACGTCCCATTACGGGTGAGCATTCACTTCTAGACCTCACCCAGAACACCCGTGGATCTCGTGTCTGTTCTGAGATGACCTGCGTCGTTGGGACAAGGTATCAATGAACATTTTGTCTAGTTTAGCCAAATTTATGTCGTAACGGTCCTTATCTTTATTGCCAGACAAAATACCCTTTCACCGCGATCCCCCTTCATTAATTGCAGGCGTAAAGGATGGACCACTACCTTACTCGTTGTATTCACACGCAGGCGAGTTAGGAAACTCAGATCTTCTTTTACATATTCCTCTTAACTAAAACCAGCATCAGCGCATTCCTTAAGTGTGTAAACAGTTAAAAATGAGTTTTGTATTTTTGAATAAAGAAGGGTTGACTTGGGTAGAACACATGCATTGTAAAAGTGGGTTGCGCATGAAGACGGATGTAAAATCGAAGGAATTTTATCAACACTTTAAGATACAATTAGTGTTGGGATTAAATTTCCTCTAATACTCTAAGCTCCTACCCACTAGTATTTAAATGGATAGAGGTGATAGGCTTAATAACTGAGGTAATTTTCATCTTCCCTACTTAAATTTTTCATTGAACGCTCTTGACTGGGTGACCGTCGTGAATGCTATAGTATAGGATGGGTCAGTACTTGTTATCAAATCTAGGTAGATGCTTCCATTTAATATGGTGTCGAGGTATCGATAGGGGGAATACGGATAAGAAGATCTAGGTAGATGCTTCCATTTAATATGGTGTCGAGGTCTAGATTGGGTGAATAGGGATAAGAAGCTCATTGTGGGAGTTCCTTAGATTTTTTATTTATTTGTTGATCCCTTCGTAGACGTGTAAGCAGTTGAATTCATTGTCATGTTACTTATGAAGTTTTTAGTTCAAGCTCCTTGTGTACTATATAAGCTAACTCCTAAAATCTTACATATGGCCCACTCCTGGTTAAGCTTCTCAGGTTTCTTCATCAGATAAGTAAGGTAACTTGGAGTCCTTTCCCTGGGTTGGAGATGATTGAATTCCTTGTGGATTTTAGGAAAACATTATGTAAATTTCGTGTCACCCTTTTTGTGATTCTTAGGACCTTCCATCTATTTGTTGGTTTATTACACTTTGTACGGGTTACGGGACATAAAACCTGAACCCTTGTTGGATGCGTGACTTAATGACTTGACCTTAAACTTACTTGTAATAACTTGAAGTAGAACCTTATCTAATGGAAGGAATTTTTCTATGCTCTCATGGTTGTTATTGGGATTCGGGTTTTTGGATTATTGCGTGTAATGGAACTATGTTGTGGTGAAAGAATGTTCGACCTTAGATCTTGCGCAACAAATTTATTGATGATATTGTTGCACCTCAACTCTGGGCAATCTTTAATTTTAGGCTTGTCATTAGATTTACTTACGCGACTTATGTATAAACTCTTATAGCTCGCTCCTCCTCATATGTGGTCATATGGTTGAAGAAAAACACTTGCTTGTATCATTAATGTTCTATCGAATGATGCGCTGACAACTTTTATTGTTTCTTTAAATTATTAACGAATGACTATTGTACACTAGACTGCTTGCACAAATTGAAAAGGAAATGATGTCTGATGAGATCTGTGAATGATTCTTTGTGTGCCTTGTTAATCAATGTTTAGGATCAATGGATTGAGGGGTCAATGATCGCAGACTCTGTTTATTTAGTTGTTGTTATTTATTGTGTTAATACATCGACATGCATGTCATGGTACATGGTGATGTCGTGTAGTATTCGATTATTAACACATTATTTTTCTTCATTAATTTGTGTGCTTGTTATGTGGATGGCATCGCTCTTATTTGATGTTTTAATTTCCTAACACAATGCTAAATTTAAAAAGAAACAAAAAATTTCCCGTTGTACGTCACTTCTTGTCATAATGACAGGGTCATTACATATGTTATCAGAGCGGGTTCAACCCTGTGACTATTGATAGCCACACCTTCCACTGAATTATACACTTAAATTAATCACTTAGCACTAATTAAAACTTTAACCTGTCCATGAGTTACTCAGGGTTAAAGGATGCTGCAAAGGTTCATGACGTGGTGCCAGGGGAGGAGGTGTGATGCTTCCAATAGCACCCATGCCAGAAGGGTCCAACGATAAGGAGAAGAAGAAATCTTGAGCATGAAAATATTGTCACGCGAGATGAGTTGGGTCTGACAAGGTGCTTCCAATGAAATGTCAGAGGCCTTGACTAACCATCTATATTGGGATCAGGCCAAGGTGCATATACCCCTGATGGTCCATAGTGCACCCCAACAAGTATTGGTAGCATTCACGGTGAACTCTAGAAGATTAAGTTCTCGCGTTCACGAGTGCCATAGATGGCTCAGCCGCAAAGCATAGTTGGAAAACAAGGAGATGTGCTTTGCACTTCACGGTTATGACCTCCACCATGAAGTTTCATATGATAGTCTTCAGCTAAAGGGGAACACTCTTCTAAGGTGGAAGATGCTTGTACCTCAACTAAACAGGGTCGTCGAAGCTGTGTTTTGGGAATGGTTTGATGAATGGTTATGGGAGAAGTAATATTCCGAGGAATTCTCTGAGTGCCAACTCGATGATTTCAAGGCCTTATGGTAGGGTGGTTGTTTGATGCCAGATTATGAGACCATATTTATGGAGCTGCTTCGGTATGCCCTACATCTGAACATGAAGAAGCTCGATATCAAGAAGTTCATGACTGGCCTTAATTCCAGCTTTCGTGTGAAGGTGAGGACCTAAATGTCTCGGACGTTGGATGATGCAGTCAAGTAGGCCTCTTAGTTAGGGAGGCTTTGACCGTGAAATTCCAGGTAGGATTCCTTTAAGACCGTCTAGACTGGAAACATCTGGTGCGCAACAACATCAGACGTTGACCATACTAGACATATTGGTATATCGATACGTCTATAGGACCCTTGTTCACAACACCTTGATGATAGGTTCCCCAGCAGAAGGATCCCTATAGGGTACCACTGCATCCGCGACAACACTTCTAGAAGCCGTCATTTAGGCTTCTTAGTAGAATAGACTCGAATTTTAGGCTGTTGGGCCAGCAACTTCTATTTTGGGGCTAGGAGTACTAAACCGGAGGTGCGAGATGGACATGTGGAGAGTCACATTACTAGCAAGACTGGTCGGTTGAAAGGGCCAGAGAGGCCGAGTCAACAGGACACACTACCATGGCGGAGACGGGAAAGGCCCATAGGATTTATGACCGCGGTAGTTAACTTCTAGGCCAAGCACCAGTCCACTATCCTCGATGCGTCATGTGCCATTGTAAAACAAACTTTTAGTATTTGTTAGACCCCGATGCTACAGAGAGCTCTAATTCTAGTACTGCGCTGAAGGGATTTGGGTAAGGTCATTTGATAGGACAATTTTAGACTCATCGATGTGGCTTCATGTACCAACCAGATGGTTGGAGGAAGGGGTATGAATGATTGCTTTAACCTGGGGATAGTGTAATGAAGTCTGACCTACATCACGATCTTAAGATCTTATGACGACATTATCAGTATGCACTGGTAGGAATTGCAACATGCGATACTCAATGGTAAGATGAGGTGGTTGAGTTGGACCAATGATGAAGGATAGAGAAGTGTGATTGTTGGAAGAAAACAGGGAGTATCATCGATACTCATTTCTTCGCTACAAATACAAGAGAGCACGCACAAGGATGCAAGTTATATTTATACTTAGCACTGAACATCAAGGGTGTGGAAAAAGGATTAGAAGACCTTCTGGTAGTACGAGAGATTGTGGACATGATTCCCACAAGAATTACCACGTGTTTCGTTGGATACTAAGATGGAATTTACCATCGACCTAAAACCTAGAACTGAACTGATGGAAATAAAATCTTATCAAATGTCGACCCCTGAGTTACAGGAGTTGAAAGTGAAATTGAAGGAGTTGTTGGACCTAATACTTTACCTCCAAGTGTATTGCCTTGGAGTGCTCTCGTTAATTTCATATAGAAGAAGGATAGGTTCTGGAGACTCTTCTTGACTACCGTCGAGTATTCCTTGATGAAATTTTGATATTTTCTCGGATGACGGAAGATCAAGATGAACATTTATGCTTGGTACTACAGTGTGGCAAGAGAAAAAATTATGGGAAGTAGTCACAAAGCTATCAAAGATCCATTGCTTAGGGAATTTTATATATGACAAAGGAATCATTGTGGATCCACCAAAGGTAGAGGCTATTATGGAGTGGTTTGTGCCTACAAATGTGTGAGAAGTGCATAAATTCATTGGTTTAGAAGGATATTATTGAAGGTTCGTCGAGGGTTCTTTGAAGTTACGAAATCCGATTACGTATTTGTAGAAGAATAACAAGAAGTTTGTGTGGATCGAGAAATGTGATGAAGAATTTCAAAGTCTCAAGGATCTGTTGTCAACAACGCCAATACTAAGAGTCCCTGGTGGGATGAGGGCTTCTTGGTATGCACTGACGCATTGAAGGAAGGATTAGATGGAGTCTCAAGGCAAGAAAATCGAGTGATCTCTTACATCTCGAGGAAGTTAAGGAAGCATGAGGAGAACTATGTGATGTACGATTTAGAGTTGTTATCCATCGTGTATTCCTTGAGAGTGTGCAGACACTACCTGATTTGATGGAAATTCGAACTAAAAATGAACCACTGTGGTTTACAACACCTTTTTACGTAAAATGACTTGAACGCGCGACAAAGGTGTCAGTCATAAATTCTTATCGATTACGATTTGGAGATTTACTACTTAAAAGGAACAATGAACAGAGTGATAGACGAGTTGATTTGGAGACCACACATATTTTCAGTGATTCCTCTTCAAACAAATATATGTAAAATTATTATAACTACAACGCGATGTTGATTGGTATAGAGAGGGTAAGGATTTTTTTTTCAGGAAATACACCATGTTGGTACCAAAATTGAGGGTTATACCGTGGATAATGACAGATCTTGAGAGACAATAATTGGATCTACTTACATCCCAATGACGAATTGAGAATTTTTTATCTTATGCGAAGCTCATAGAGAAGTGTATATGGCTCATCCAGGATTCATGAAGATGAGGATTGACCTTAATCCCTTATTCTTCTGGAAGGGATAAAGGTGGACATCGTCAACTGCATGGAGATATGTCTAGAAGGTCAGCAGGTAAAGGATGAACATAAACATTCGACAGGATTTCTATGACCACACACTATTCTGGAATCGAAAGGGGATGTCATTTCGATGGAATTTATTATTGTGATTGTCATAGATGACAAGTAGACACTTCTCGATTTTTCGGTAATAAACACTTTGACGAAGAGTGAACATTTTATCCTTATGTGTATGACATATCAAGCGCCATATGTAGATAGAGTTTATAGAGTTTATAGATGCATATGTAGATATTGAGACTTCCATACATACCAAAATAATCATATCCGATCAGGGAATTGATGTTTGAAAGATGATTTTGGATGAGTTTCCCAATAGGCCTTGGGAACACCAGTGGAATTTAGCACAACATGACCCTGACATAGACAGGGTGATGCAAGGAATGAGCCAAACTGGGAAGGTTTTGTTGTGTATGTGTGTGTTGGACCAACATAAACGTTGGGGATAGTCCTTATCGTTGGCTGAGTTTGCGTGCAACAAAAACCATCAAGGTACCATTAGCATGGCACCATTGAGAAGGGATGATTTTAGGGGCTAAATTTTGTTTGTGGCCTAATTTTCAATGATTTTTCCCAAAAGAAGATTCGTTATTCTAAAAATGATTCGCCCGAATTCTATAGGATAAAATTATTTTCCCTTAAAAATCACCAAAATTTTATACAAACTATATAAAATCCGTAGAAATTTGACTATTTTTACAAAAATATCGCCAAACATTTTATAGTTTCCATATGAAAGATTAGTAAGATTCGCCAAGGTTTCTACATTTTAAAATAATTTTCCATCCTTAAAATCATGCCTTCCATTGAGTTTCTTTATGGGAGACCATGTCAGATGCCTTTGATTTTGGATCGACTCGAAGATGGGGTCCTGGCAGGACCAAAAGAAATCCAAGAATTGAAAGAACAATTACAAACGATATGAAAGGAGATGGAAGAAGCATAAGATCGACATAAGGGTTTTCCAATGTGCATCGCATCAACCATAATTATGAATGGCCTAACGGCTAGTTGTGCCTCATTCTTTGAGGCATTGCACGATATTTATCTTGTGTCAATTTATGAATTTAGTTTAGTGATCCTATGCCTGAGATTGACTGAGTTCCTGGCGGATATTGGGCAAGGTGCAATCATGGCGGAACCAATCCTCTTTCTGTACTATTGCGTTCGATATCTACAATGTCGAATTGTCGATCAAGGTAAGGTCCGATAGAAAATTATAGTCCACACTCACTGATCCAGGGGATCAAATTTTGCTCAAAATTCAAAGTGATCGTAATCGTTTCAAATTGAATGGGTGTGTAGGTCCCGTCATCACAAACCCAACCCAACTTGAACGGGTTCAAAACGACATCAGATGAGTGAGATATCGCGTTCTTTTCAAATTGTCAAACATGCAAAAAACAATTGTTGACTGTACAGTTCGTACAGTCCATACAGACGCTGAGTTAGCAGGGTCGTATGACACATGGCAGATGTTGAGTTGGCAGGGCCGTACGACACATGGAAGGTGTTGAATTGGCAGTCATGTGGAAGAATTAGTGTCCGACAGGTGGCATGTTGGTGGTGAACGGATTGGTGACATGTGGCCCAAGCGAGGGCTGCCACATGTCACTTGGGCATTGGTTAAAATTTGTAGAGTATGCAGGACTCGACCCCACGACCTCCGGGCAGGGGTATAGATTTGGGAAGGGCTGCCCAACCGGTGTGCCCACCATTAGTTCTTAACATATATATGGTTTTAAAAATATTTGAATTTGCATTTGTTTTGGTTTGGGTGTAGTCCGGGCCGTGGCTAAGCCCCGACCCCCAGTCACGTGTGGATTCCATACGACCACCACCGCACACGGGCGTTCAAAGCCCCAGCCCGTTTGAACACTTGGCACTTAACCATTGGCTTGGAACTTAGCCCTTTTTTATGCGTGGTCACATGGCCATACGCCCAACTGTTTGGCGGTTAGGGGCTAGGTTCCCTAACCGTCCTACAGTTTGTGCGGTTTTTCGGTTATGCACTCGGTTTTAGCATGAAAATGAGTGCAGAGGCTAGGTTGGACACACAGAGGTGAAATTTGGCGATCCAGAGACAACAAGTTTGAAGGGGAACTTGCGGGAAGCCTATGTTCTTCAATTTTTGGCCAAATCAGGTGCTAAAAAAGCCCAGCTAGGGGTTTTCGGACGTTTTGAAGCCATTGGAGCCATATATTTGGCATTTAGAGCATTGTAAAGCACATATTTTAGCACTTTGAGAAAATAATATAAAAGATCCATTGGAAGATGGACCAGGAGATGTAGCCCAAGATAGGGGTGAACTCCTTTATCATTTGTTGTGTTATGTGTTTACTGTTCACTACATTTTGCTAGTTATTATTGCATCTTGAATGTGTAATTTCTATAAAAAAATTGTTCGCAAATTGATCCTTTTGCATAAGCACACTTGAATTAAAACTTGCAAATAACTTCAAGAATACAAGCCCTTATCATTTTCAGATCACTCACCTACCTGGGAGGATGCATATGATATGCGTGATCAGTTTCCCTTTTTTGATAGCTAGACATTTAGATATAGTCAGATAATTTTTTTTTCATTTGTACTGTGAAACTTCAGGATGAAGTTTAAAACAAGATGGGGTGTATGTAACATCCTGCTCTTGCGCACACCCAATGTGACTTATTCTTTTGTACACTTGTGTGCAAGTGATCCGGTTCACTATATGATTGACAGATTCGATTATGGAGCATGATTATGTTTGTGGATTTGATGATATGTTATTTTATGATATTTATATCAACAAGTGCTATTGAATTGTTTTCTTGAGTGTGCAGGACTCTGGATGTTTGAAGATGATGATGGCATCAATGGATCTCTTTGGAATCCAGATCGAGTCAGGGACCGGACAATTATGGTTTGAATGTTTTGATATTACATATGTGACATATGACTAGATATTATGATGTTGATTGTTATCGCTGACACGTTTCATTGATGGATGCATGATGACGATAGCCTTCTAACCAGACTCACATTAGGAGTAAACGGGTCATGCATGACAACTAGAGATATTGAGGAAGAGGTGTGGAAACAACCTCGCCATAGCCTACTAGCACTCCCACCGTGGGTCTAACTATAGGTTAACGATTACCTAGTTCGAGAGATCCATGATGTCGTGAGCGCAGACTGTAATAGTCTCTCACGATGATTCTAAGGGGCATGCAATAAGTCTAGGTCCATATTCCTTATAGGCCCTCAATATCCGACAAGGTCACCTGACGGAGTATTGACTCCAAGGGTTCGACATCTACCAAAATCATTCAAAAGGCGAGTGGCACCCTTGGAGTAGGTAGTGCGTCTTGAAGGGCATGTCATGATTTTAACTATGGCAAGTTAGTAAACATAGTACCTAAAAAACTATGCCTCCTTAGGACCTGGTCGGCCTTAAAATGAATGATGGTATGAGTAAAGTCTAATAACTAATTTTTTCCCTTCAACACTTTAACCAAGCCTAGTGAATTTAAACCCTAGGTCTAAGTAGAACATTGTTCACAAAAAAAAAAAATAGACATGTAACAAGAAGGGGGTAAAGAAAATTCAAACATTAATAATTAAAGTGAAATTTTAATGAAGGATTAAATTATAAAAAGGGTAAGTTGTTGTTTATGTCTAAAATTTCTAATTCTGAACTTAGATAAAAAGGGGAACTTAAAGAAAAGGGGAAACTTAAAGAAAAAAAGGGGAATGTCTAACTTAGTAGGGAATCTATCCTTTGGAACTTTCTAGTTGTGAGCTCAACTAGGCTTTAAGTAATGCCTTATTAATTTAAGAAATGTAAGGGAATAAAGGGACACCAATGAGTGTTTTTAGGAACGATTTTAGGTGGGTGAGGGAAATAAAGAAAATTGAATTAATTGACTAATTAATTTTTGGCGCAACTAAGGGATCGGGTGACATGTGTATGGGGGAGGTTTATCCTAATTAAATTTAATAAAAATAATCTCAAGAGGGTTTGGGAAACTAATCTCTAAGAAAACACTATAAAAAGGATGGTAGAGGAGGAGTATGGATCACGACTAGTAGGCTTAAGGTTAGGTTGCCGAAATTGTACTGATTTTTCTTGTGGGAGTTGGGATGCCCAACTCAATTAGAGAGTGGTAGCTCGACCTTACAAGGAGAGCTTGGAGATAGATTTCTCTATTTTTTGTGCATGGGCCCTTTGTGGCTTGGGGGGCTCAGGGGGAACAAGAGTACCCCTAGCACTGGCTGGGAGGTACCGTTGAGGTCTCACGATTATCAAGCGGGAGCGATGAGGATCGCCATCAGCCAAAGAACATCATCAAGCCAACATTGGTTACATTTTCTATGGACGTCTCAAGAGCGTCGTTGTTGAAGAACATCTGGGATTTCTTTATAATCAGTTACAGTATTTTCCTTTCAATTTGTATCCATCTTAAGATGATTTTATTATGTAAAATCTCTTAGAATTTCACCAAATTTGTATTTGAAATTTAAAATCGATTGATAAGTTCCTTGACAGAATGTGAATTTTGGAAGGACGAATGGTTGCATGGATATATATATATATATGTTGATTTCAAGTTTTTTTTGGGTCGTCGTAGTTGTTTTGCATGTCAAGATTTAATTAATTTATAAACCCTTTTAATTTCAATTTTCATGGTGTTTGGAACATGTAAATTTTGTAGTATGTGCTCATGTATCTGTAGTAGAGTCTGTGGCAGTGTAAAAAGAACAAAGAACTAAAATAATTCTTAAATTTTCTAGGTACCAATTTCATAGTTGATCCCATCTCACCTTTCTCCTGAGTCTCTTGTTGCCTCTCATCCACCAATCCTAAATTCCTCTAGAAAATAAAACTCCCTTGTTGTATTGTAAAATTTTTAGCATTGAAGATTCTTCCTTTTGCATTTCCGAGACTGTTTGGGCGTAATGTAATTGATGTGTGTTTTTGTAGGGTATGTGTTATATTATTTGCATGTGTGTGTGTGTGGGTGCATCAGATTCGACAACTGTGTCTGATGATCCCTCCCTAGTAGTGCTCTTTGTGTCATGTGCATCAGACGCTTCCTAGGGGGGTCCCAGGGGGGCTAGGTATGCCCCCCCCCTAGTTACGTGTAGCCCCCGAATATTATTTTTTTGGGCGTTTTTGCTACTTTTAGCGGTTTTTAAAATTAATCCCGGATTAAGGGACTACGGTTTTGGTATCTACGGAATACCTAAAAACATTGTATATATATTGTATGTTGAATGGTGAAATTAATACAATGAAGCGTTGAAAGGTTTTCTCCTGGTAAAGGGTTTCCGGTATAAATGTTTGTGTAGTATGTGTATGATCCATTGATTAATTTTTGTTTTTCTTAAGAATCTATATGCATTTCTTTAATTTATAGGTTTAAAACTTACATGTGGTATCAGAGGTCGTTTTTGGCTTCAGAGGGCCGCCTTTGTTTCTGAAGGTTTGGCTTGGTCTTAATAGATCAAGTTTATCTTGCGTCTGTGATAAACCTGGGTTTAGTGGGATATTTTGCAGTGGATATTCAAGTGTAGAAAGAGGAATGATGAGCTCTTCCAGAATCGATATAGAGAATTTCAACGGTAAAAACTTTGAGCTATGGACGCTCAAGATGGAAGACCTTATTCCAGCCAAATAACAAGGGATCACTATGGATCCTGGTACACAACCTACTCATACACAACCTATTGGCACACAGTCGACTGGTACACAACCTACTAGTACACAAACTACTAGTACACCACCTACTGGTATGTCGAAGGAAGATTGGGAGAATTTGGACAGAAGAGAAAGGAGTATTATTTGAATCTGCTTGGCAGATTCGGTGTTGTTGAATGTCTCAGGAAAATCTACAGCCAAGGAACTATGGGATAAGTTAGGGAATTTGTATCAATCAAAGTTCCTAGTAAAAAAGTTGTTTCTTCGAAAGAAGTTGTATTAGCTTAGGATGGAATATGGAGATTATGTGACAAAACATCTAAATGCCTTTAATACTCTGGTAAGTCAACTTGTCTCTATTAATATTACGATTGTAGAAGAAGATAAGTGTATCACTTTGTTATGTTCTTTGCCAGACTCTTGGGATAATATGGTTGTAGAAATTGGTAGTACCACTCAATCTACATTGAGTTATGATGATGTAGTTGCATCCTTGTTATCTGAAGAGATGAGGCAGAAAAGCATGGATTGTTATAGAACCGATTCTTTATTCGTAAGAGGTCCTACCCAAGACAAGAATCGTGGTAAGTATTCGGGGCAGAGATTTAAATATATAGGTAGATATAAGTCTCTAGGAAAATATTTGAGGAAATGTTGGAACTTTGGAAAAACAATGCATTATAAGAAAGATTTCAAGTCTAAGAAGGTTGATAAACCAAAAGGATCTTATAGTACCTCTTCCACAGAGGAAAAAACCTCCATTGAAGAAGGAGGTGATGTTTACCTGTCATCTATAGGTACACATGCAGACCATGATGTATGGTTGATCGACTCAGGTGTGTCATACCATATGACTCCTCACAGGGAGTGGTTCTCTGAATATGAAAAATACAATCATGGTGATGTAGTCTTAGGAGATGACTCGACATCCAAAATCATTGTATGTGTAAGGGTTAAGTTGATACTAAAATATTGAAGGATTATAACTCTACCCGGGGTTCTTCACATTCCAAAACTAGACAGGTGCCTAATATCTATAAGAAATTTGGATGATGCAGGAGTGGATATTGTATTTGCAAAGGACACTTTCAATATGGTACGAGGAGAAATGGTGTTTATGAGGGGAGTTTGGTGTGGAACTCTATACAAGTTGTTGGGAAGAACTTATACTAATGGGTGTAACATTTTTGTTATCCCTGATCAGAGAAATAAAGAAGACAAGACCAATATTGTCCCTGGAAATAAGACCATGTTGTGGCATCAAATACTAGGACATATTTGAGAAAAGGGCCTTCGAACACTACACGGTAAAGGTATGCTTGAAGCTATGTCCAATTGCAATTTGGATTTTGATTTCTATGAACATTGCATATATGGTAAACATAATCGAGTAAGATTCTCATCTGGTGCTACAAGAGCAAAGAGTATATTAGAGTTGATACACAGTGATGTGTTTGGACCTGTTCCTGTTCCATCACTAGGTAAGTCTCTGTATTATGTTTCATTCATAGATGATTTCTCAGGGAACACATGGATTTATTTTCTTAGAAATAATTATAAGGTATTTGATAAATTTTAAGAGTTTAAGGCTCTGGTAGAAAATCAGACAGAGAAGAAAATAAAGGTAATTAGAACAGATAATGGTGGAGAATTTTGCAAAAATGAATTCAAATAATTATGTAAGAAGTGTGGTATAGCAAGGCAAAACTCTACACCATACACACCTCAGCAGAATGGAGTTGCAGAAAGGATGAACATGACACTAATGTAAAAATCAAGGAGCATGCTTAACGATGCGAATTAGGACAAGAATTTTGGGCAGATGCAGTGAGTACAACATGTTACCTGGTCAATCAATCACCCTCATCATCGTTGGATGATAAAACTCCACACGAGGTATGGAATGGAAAGAAACCCTCTCTTGAACATATTAGAGTGTTTTGTTGTGATGTTTATGCACATGTTCCAAAGGAAAATAGGAGTAAGTTGGATAATAAATATAAAAGTGTATCTTTATTGGTTATAAATATGGTGTGAAAGGTTATAATCTTTGGAACCCGGAAACTAAGAAGACTGTTTACAGTCAGGATGTTGTTTTTAGAGAGGTAAAATATGTTTCCAAACATGAATTCCTACAAAGGAAAGAAGAACCTAAGAAAATATAGCTTGAGATGGATGATGCAAAATCTGAATCATCTGAATAAGATGAAGCAGCAGAAGAAGAAGAAACTCATACTCCAATTTTGAGGAAAATTGTGAGAGAAAGAAGGCAACCAGAAAGGTATAGTCCACCTGATTTCCGTTCCAATTTTTCTTTATCTATTACCAATGATGATCCCAAAACTCTCAAGGAAGCAATGAATTTAGAGGATAGTAAACTATGGAAGAAGGAAATGGTTGAAGAAATGTATGCCTTGGATAAGAATGAGGCATGGTATATAGTTGAGTTGTCAGCTCGAAGAAAATTAGTTGGTAGAAAATGGTTGTTTAAGAAGAAGTTTAATGCAGAAGGTAAAGTGGAGAAATACAAAGCTCAGTGAGTAGCAAAAGGTTATTCCTAGGTAGATGGAATTGACTTTGGTGAGATTTTTTCTCCTGTTTCCAAGTCAACATCTATTAGATTTATTTTATCTATTTCTGTTTCTTTTGATATTGAAGATGAATAGATGGATGTTAAGACAACATTCCTACATGGGGATATGGAAGAAGAAATCTACATGAAGCAGCCAGAAGGATTTGTAGTGAAGGGAAAGAAAGAGCTAGTCTGTAAGATAAATAAGTCACTATATGGTATGAAACAATCACCTAGGATGTGGTACCAAAAGTTTGACACATACATCCTTGGATTGGGATTTGTGAGAAGCATGGATGATCACTGTGTATATTCCAAGTAGGTTGGTAATCACTTCATTTATGTAGTGTTGTATGTTGATGACATGTTGTTGGTAGGAAATAAGATGGATGTTATCAAGGAGGTGAAATTGCAACTATCCTCCAAATTTGACATGAAGGATATCGGAGCTGTGAACTTCATTTTGGGAATGGAGATTAAAAGTGATCGTGCAAACATGAAACTCTGGTTGAATAAGAGAAAATATGTTGAGACGATATTGCGGAGGTTTAATATTGGTGGAAGTAAACCAGTCAAGGTTTCTATTCCTATAGGTGTAAATTTATCTGCAGATCAGTTTCCCAAGACACATGAAGAAGAAGAGGACATGTCCAATGTTCCTATGCCAGTGCAGTTGGTAGTTTGATGTATGCAATGGTCTGTACTAGACTAGACATTACATATGTAGTGGGAGTTTTGAGCAGGTATATGTCAAAACCAGGGAAGGAACATTGGACAACAGTAAAGATGGTCTTTAGGTATTTGCGTGTCACTACCAATTATGGATTGTGCTACCAAGGAAGTCCAGGATTGGACAAAGTAGTGGACATACATGGATTTTTTGATGCAGACTGGGCTGGAGATTTGGATCGCATAATATCTACAAGTGGGTATGTGTTTAATGTATTTGGAAGAGAAATCAATTGGATGAGCAAAAGACAGATTGTAGTGTCACTTTCAACTACAGAAGTTGAATACATGGCATCCACTCATGCAAGAAAGGAAGAAGTATGGTTACATAGATTGTGTTCAAGTATTGGGTTGGTACAAAAAGAAGTGATATTATATTGTGACAATCAGTGTGCAATCTTTCTGGAAAACAACCCAGTTTATCATTCGAAGACAAAGCATATTGATGTTTAGTATCACTTTGTGAGAGACATGGTTGAAGAAAAGGTGTTGCTGGAAATGGTTGACACTTTGAAGAATGTTGCAGATTCATTGACAAAGTCTGTGAGCACACAAAAGTTATCATGGTGTAGAGTAACAATGGGAATTGTTTCCCTGGATTGTTGACTATATAATCCTGTGGACCCTTGGATGAAAAGACAACAAAAAGTGGGAATATGTTGGGTATGTTTTATATTCTTTGCATGTGTGTGTCTAGGTGTGCCAGATTCAACAACTGCGTCTGACGATCCCTCCCTGGTAGTTCTCTTTGTGTCATGTGCATTGGGATCTTCCTAGTGGGGTCCCAGGGGGCCAATTATTTCCCCCCCTAGTTACACGCAGCGTTCGGCTCTGGGCAGTAGCCCGGAGCAGACAGGGTTCGGGGCAATGCCCCAATTTTTGTTTTTGGGAGTTTTTTCTATTTTAGCAAATATTGCTATTTTTAGTGATTTTCTAAATTAATCCTGGATTAAGGGATTAAAGTTTTGGTATCTACAGAATACCTAAAAACATTGTATATATATTATATGTTGAATGGTGAAATTAATACAATGAAGCGCTGAAATTTTTTCTCCCGGTTAAGGGTTTCCGGTATAAATCTTTGTGTACTATGTGTATGAGCCATTGATTAATTTGTGTCTTTCTTAAGAATCTATATGCATTGATTTACTTCATAGGTTTAAAAATTACAGTGTTTACCTTAGTTGGGTATTAATATTTCTTCCATCTTGTCTAACCATCTCGCTCGGGTTCATTGCACGAGAATTACTTGGTTCATGCTCTCAAGTAATGCCCAGATCCGGTCTACCGCCTTCTCTTGAAAATTATCAATTTTGTTTTTCTCATTCATCCAAATCCAATTTAATTGACCCTTCAACTGTTGGGGAGAA
Organism: Picea engelmannii; assembly: GCA_009831015.1. Classification (NCBI taxonomy): domain Eukaryota; kingdom Viridiplantae; phylum Streptophyta; class Pinopsida; order Pinales; family Pinaceae; genus Picea; species Picea engelmannii. The sequence goes on from ML806877.1 coordinate 58,879, forward strand.
TGCCAAGTTAGAATTGGAATCACTTACCTTACCTTTCTCCTTTCGTTCTTAAGTTCCCAACCTCAAATAATAATCGATGCGCACAAAACAACTCAGGTCATTTCATACGGAAACCACCCCACTTGTTCATGATGTGAAATTTGCATGTCAATGGTGAAATCCCCTTGGCCTACTGCACATTGGAATGATATCCTTCGATTAGCGAACTGGTTATCCAATTGGTTGAATGTTCTCTTATTGGTTGGGATTCTTTACAATGGAGACTCATTACAGGGTTCAAGCACCTGTGAAACCTAAGAATAGTCATTGCCAAGGAATAAATCACTGAAGAATGATTCACAACCTCATTGGGTCCTTCCTTTCCATTCTCCACTTCATGATCTTATGTGTTCAGTGCTTCACCTTATTCTGGAGGGCCATACCTTAATTTATTAAGCACTTTTAATTAAAGGTTTTTCGGAGATGAAACCACTCTTTTTTCTACAACTAAACTAATTCAGTAGTAGTCCCTCTTGTGTAGGATACACATACATTGTCTAAATCCAACTTCGACCACCCCCTTTACTATATCGAATTGTGTTGTTCTCTGTGTGCTGGGTTGTCCAGTTCGTCCGTTGCAAGTCCAATTCCTATTGAGCATTTGCTGCCAGATTTCTCCTAGACCACCCATGGATCTCCTGTCCATTCTAAGATGCCCTACATTGTTGGGACAAGGTATCAACTAACCTTCTATCTAGTTCAACCAGATTTCCATCATAATGGTCCTTACCTTTATTACCAGACAAAATACCCTTTCATTGTGGTCCCCCTTCAGTAATTGCAGGCGTAAAGAATGAATGAGAAATATACCATGCGTTAGTCGATATGGGAGGGTAAGGATACCACTACCTTACTCGTTGTATTTGTGTTCAGACGTGTCAGGAAACTTAGATCTTCTTTTATGGAGTCCTCTTGACTAAAACCAACATCGGTGAATTCCTTAAGTTTCTAAAGAGTTAAAAATGATTTTTGTATTTTTAAAAAAAGAAACGTTGACTTGGGTAGAACGCATGCATTGTAAAAGTGGGTTGCGTGTGAAGTGTTATTTCCCATGCCAAGATAATATGTGAAGAGTTATTGCCCATTGACTTGGGTAGAATACATGCATGCCAAGATAATTCTTAAATTTTCTAGGTACCGATTTCACAGTTGATCCCATCTCACCTTGCTCCTGAATCTATTATCGTCACTCATCCATCGATCCTGAGTTCCTCTAGAGAATAAAACTCCCTTGTTGTATTGTAAAATTTATAGCATTGAGGATTCTTTCGTTTTCATTTTTGAGACTATTTGGGCGTAATGTAATTGATGTCTATTTTTGTTGGGTATGTGTTATATTATTTGCATGTCTATGTGTGGGCATGTCAGATTCAACAACTATGTCTGAATATCCCTCCCTAGTATTGCTCTTTGTTTCGTGTGCGTCGGGCTCTTCCTAGGGGGTCCCACAAGGGGGCCAAGTATGGCCCCCCCTGGTTACGCGTAGCGCCCCAATTTTTTTTTTGGCGCTTTTGTTATTTTAGCAGATTTTTCTATTTTTAGCGGTTTTCTAAATTAATCCCATATGAACGCACTAGGGTTTTGGTATCTACGGAATACCTAAAAACATTTTATATATATTTCATGGTGAATCGTGAAATTAATACAATGAAGCGTTGAAACATTTTCTCCCAGTTAAGGGTTTCCGGTATAAATATCCGTGTACTATGTGTATGAGCCATTGATTAATTTTTGTTTTGCTTAAGAATCTATATGCATTGCTTTAATTTATAGGTTTAAAACATACATGTGGTATCAAAGCTCAGTTTTGGCTTCATAGGGATGCCTTTGTTGCTGAGGGTTTGGGTCAGTCTTGATAGATCAAGTTTATCTTAGGTCTGTGATAAACCTAGGTTTAGTGGGATCTTTTGCAGTGGAGATTCAAGTGTATAAAGAGGAATGGTGAGATATTCTAGAATCTATATAGAGAAGTTGAACTGTAAAACTTTGAGCTATGGAAGATCAAGATGGAGGACCTTCTTGTAGACAAAGAACAATGGATCATTGTGAATCTTGGTACACAACCTACTGGTATGCAACCTACGGGAAGACAGTCAACTAGTACACAACCTACTAGTACACAAACTACTAGTACACCACCTACTAGTATGTCGAAGGAAGATTGGGAGAATTTGGACAGAAGAGGAAGGAGTACTATTTGACTCTGCCTGGTAGATTCGGTGTTGTTGAATGTCTCGGGAGAATCTACAACCAAGGAACTATGGAATAAGTTGGGGAATTTGTATCAATCAAAGTCCCTGGTAAATAAGTTGTTTCTTCAAAAGAAGTTGTATCATCTTAGGTTGGAAGATGGAGATTCTGTGACAGACCATCTAAATGCCTTTAATACTCTGGTAAGTCAACTTGTATTTGTTAATATTACGATTTCAGAAGAAGATAATTGTATCACTTTGTTATGTTCTTTCCCAAACTCTTGGGATAACCTGGTTGTAGAAATTAGTAGTACCACTCAATCTACATTGAGGTATGAGGATGTAGTTGCATACTTGTTATCTGAAGAGATGAGGCAGAAAAGAATGGATGTTCATAGCACATATGCTTTATTTATAAGAGTTCCTACCCAATACAAGAATCTTGGTAAGTATTTGGGGGGGGGGGAGAGATCTAAATCTACAGGTAGATATGAGTCTCCAGGAAAATCTTTGAGGAAATGTTGGAAGTTTGGTAAAACAGGGCATTATAAGAAAGATTTCAAGTCTAAGAAGGTTGATAAACCAAAGGGATCTTATAGTACCTCTTCCACAAAGGCAAAAACCTCCACTGAAGAAGAATGTGATGTTTACCTAGCATCTAAAGGTACACATGCAAACCTTGACGTATGGTTGATCAACACAAGTGTGTCATACCATATGACTCCTCATAGGGAGTGGTTCTCTGAATATGAAAAATATGATGGTGGTGATGTATTCCTAGCAGATGACTCGACAATCAAAATTATGGGATGTGGAAGGGTTAAGTTGCTACTAAAATATGGAAGTATTAGAACTCTCCCCGAGGTTCTGCACATTTCAAACATAGATAGGAACATAATATTTGTAAGAAATTTGGATGATGTAGGAGTGGATACTTTATTTGGAAAGGACACTTTCAAGATGGTACGAGGAGCAATGGTATTGATGAGGGGAGATCGGTGTGGAACTCTATACAAGTTGGTGGGAATCACTTATACTAATGGGTGTAATAGTTATGTTGTCCCTGAGCAGGAAAATAAAGAAGAGAAGACCAATATTGTCTCTGGAAGGAAGACCATGCTATGGCATCAAAGACTAGGACATATTTGAGAAAATGGATTTATAACACTACATGGTAAAGGTATGGTTGAAGGTATGACTAATTGCAATCTAGATTTTGATTTTTGTGATCATTGCATACATGGTAAACATAATCGAGTAAGATTCTCATCTAGTGCTACAAAAGCAAAGGGGATCTTAGAGTTGATACGCAGTGATGTGTTTGGACCTATGCTTGTTCCATCACTAGGTAAGTCAGTGTACTATGTTTCATTCATAGATGATTTCTAAAGGAACACATGGATTTATTTTCTTAGAAATAAATTTGAGGTATTTGATAAATTTAAAGAGTTTAAGGCTTTGGTAGAAAATCAGGAAGAGAATAAAATAAAGGTATTGAGAACAGATAATGGTGGATAATTCTGCAAAAATGAATTCAAAGAATTATGTAAGAAGTGTGGTATAGAAAGGCAGAAGACTACTCCATACGCATCTCAGTATAATGGAGTTATAGAAAGGATGAACATGACACTGATGTAAAAATCAAGGAACATGCTCAGTGGCATCAAGTTAGGACAGGAATTCTGGGTATAGGCAATGAGTACAACATGTTACTTGGTCAATCGATCACCCTCATCGACGTTGGATGATAAAACTCCACACGAGGTATGGAATGGGAAGAAACCCTCTCTTGAACATCTTAGAGTGTTTGGTTGTGATGATTATGTACATGTTACAAAGGAGAATAGGAGTAAGTTGGATAATAAAGATGAAAAGTGTATCTTTATTGGTTATAAAGATGGTGTGAAAGATTATAATCTTTGGAACCTAGAAACTAAGAAGTTTGTTTATAGTCGGGATGTTGTTTTTAGAGAGGTAAAAGATGTTTCCAAACATGAATTCCTACCAAGGAAATAAGAACTTGAGAAAATAGATCTTGAGTTGGATGATGCAAAATATGAATCATGTGAAGAAGATGAAGCAGAAGAAGAAGAAGAACCTCATACCCCAGTTTTGAGGAGAATAGTGAGAGAAAGAAGGAAACCATAAAGGTATAGTCCACCTGATTTCCGTTCCAATTTTTCTTTATATATTACTAATGATGATCCCAGAACCATGAGGGAAGCAATGAATTCAGAGGATAGTAAACTATGGATGAAGGCCATGGTTGAAGAAATGGATGCCCTGGATAAGAATGAGGCATGGGATATAGTTGAGTTTTCAGCTCGAAAAAAATCAGTTGGTAGAAAATGGTTGTTTAAGAAGAAGTTTAATGCAAAAGTTAAAGTGGAGAAATACAAAGCTCGGTTAGTAGAAAAAGGTTATTCCTAGGTAGATGGAATTGACTTTGGTGAGATTTTTTCTCCTCTTTCCAAGTTAACATCTATTTGATTTTTTTAATCTATTGCTACTGCTTTTGATATTTAAGTGGAACAAATAGATCTGAAGAAAACATTCCTACATGGGGATTTGGAAGAAGAAATATACATGAAGCAGCCAGAAGGCTTTGTCGTGAAGAGAAAGAAAGAGATGGTTTTTAAGATAAAGAAGTGACTATATGGTATGAAGCAATTACCTAGGATGTGGTAGAAAAAGTTTGACACATACATCCTTTGATTGGGATTTGTGAGAAGCAGGGTTGATCATTGTGTATATTCCAAGCAGGTTGGTAATCGCTTCATTTATGTAGTGGTGTATGTTGATGACATGTTGTTGGTAGTAAATAGCATGGATGTTATCAAGGAGGTAAAATCATATCTATCCTCCAAATTTGACATGAAGGATATCGGAGCTGCAAACTTCATTTTGGGAATGGAGATTAAAAGAGAATGTGCAAACAAGAAACTCTGGTTGAATCAGAGAAAATATGTTGAGATGATATTGCAGAGGTTTAATATGCATGGAAGTAAACCGGTCAAGGTTCCTATTCCCATAGGTGTACATTTATCTATAGATCAGTGTCCCAAGACATAGGAATAAGAAGAGGACATGTCCCATGTTCCATATGCCAGTGCAGCTGGCAGTTTGATGTATGCAATTGTCTGTACTAGACTAGACATTGCATATGCAGTGGGAGTTTTGAGCATGTTTATGTCAAAACTAGGGAAGGATCATTGGACAGCAGTAAAGATAGTCTTCAGGTATTTGCGTGGCACTACCAATTATGGATTGTTCTACCAAGGGAGGCTGGGATTGGACAAAGTGGTGGACATAGATGGCTTTCTTGATGCAAACTGGGGTGGAGATATGGATCGTAGAATATATACAAGTGCATATGTGTTTAACCTATTTGGAGGAGCAATCAGTTGGATGAGAAAGAGACAAGTTGTAGTGGCACTCTCAACTATAGAAGTTGAATACATGGAAACCACCCATGTAAGAAAAGAAGTAGTATGGTTACAAAGATTGTTTTCAGGTATTGGGTTGGTACAAAAAGTAGTGAGATTAGATTGTGACAGTCAGAGTGAAATCTTCCTGGAAAAGAACCCATTTTATCATTCAAAGACACACGATATTGATGTTAATATCAGTTTATGAGAGACATGGTTGAAGAAAAGAAGGTGTTGCTGGAAAAGGTTGACACTTTGAAGAATGTTGTAGATTTATTGACAAAGTCTATGAGCATAGAAAAGTTCTCCTTGTGTAGAGTAACAATGGGAATTGTTTCCCTAGATTGTTGACTATATAATCATGTGGACCCCTGGATGCGAAGAAAACAACAAGTGGGAGAATGTTGGGTATGTGTTATATTCTTTGCATGTGTGTGTGTGGGCGCGTCATATTCGACAACTACATGTGACGATCCCTCCATGGTATTTCTTTCTGTGTCATGTGCATTGGGCGGTTCCTAGGGTGGTCTCAGGGGGGGCTAGGTATGCCCCCACCTGGTTACACGCAAAGTTCGGCTCTGGACAATAGGCCAGAGCCGACGGGGTTCGGTGCAGTGCCCCAAATTTTTTGGGGGGGGCATTTTTACTATTTTAGTGGATTTTTCTATTTTTAGCAGTTTTCTAAATTAATCTTGGATTAAGGGATTATGGTTTTGGTATCTATGGAATACTTAAAAACATTGTATATATTTTGTATGATGAATGGTGAAATTAATACAATGAAGCATTGAAAGTGTTTCTCCCGGTTAAGGGTTTTTGGTATAAATCTCTGTGTACTATGTGTATGAGCCATTGATTAATTTTTGTTTTGCTTAAGAATCTATATGCATTTCTTTACTTCATAGGTTTAAAAATCACATTTTTTACCTTAGTTGAGTATTGAGTTTTCTTCCATCTTGTCCAACCATCTCGCTTAGGTTCATTTCATGAGAATTACTTGGTTCATGCTCTCAAGTAAGGCCCAGATCCGGTCTACCTCCTTCTCTTGAAAACTACCAATTTTGTTTTTCTCATTCTTCCAAATCCAATTTACTTGACCCTTCAACTCTTGGGGAGAACGTCAAGTGTGAATTGGAACCTACCTTTCTCCCTTAGTTCTTAAGTTCCCAAACTCAAATAATAGTTTATGTGCACATAACAACTACGATCATTTCATACAGAAACCACCCCACGCGTTCATGATGAGAACTGTGCATGGTGAAATCCCCTTGGCCTACTGCACATTAGAATTAGATCCTTCGATTAGCGAATTGGTTATCCAACCGGTTGAACATTCTCTTATGTGTTGGAAACGGTGACAAGGAATTCTTCCATGAATAGGATTTCAAATCCTATAATCCAGCATTGGTTGTAACCAATACGACAAAGTTAGAATATCGATGAGTTTATATTTAATAATTAGTTTCTAATCTACATTGCTATAAATTGATGTATGCCCGTAGAGGTTGAGAAAGTGAGATGAGTGTGAGCCTGTTGTAATCTCCTTGATTTGAATAATAAGAAAACCGATACCGATGCTTGGTGGATGTAGCCCAACATTTGGGTGAACCACGTAAATTGTTGTGTTTCTTTGTGCATTCTTATTGATTGTCTTATGTTAATTTGTTTTTTTTGCATTTGTGAATTTTAACAAGTGTTATCAGAGCGGGTTTGAGGAGAAGGCAGTCGAGGGTATCAAATTTTTGGAGGTGCGTAGATCTTCAAATTTCCATAGGTCTCTCCTCTCGGAGGTTGCAGCGACCACTACTGTGCACTTTTTCTCGGGTAAAAACTTGAAATTTTCGTAGCTCGGATGCATTGGGAGGTGTGGCAGCTCCCCGTGTAAGTTTTTTCATTTTTGCAGTCAAACCATAAGGGAGTTGCGGTGGCCCTTTGAATCATGCACACAGTCCATTCACTCAGGAGGTGCGGTAGCTCCTTCAAACAAAAAAAAACAAACAAAGATTTTATTGGCGTGAAATAAATTTAAGGTATGGTTTATTTTTTGAATGGATGAACGGGTTGACTTTTCTTTTTGAAGTGAATTCATGTGGAGGGTTCAAAGTTTATTATATTTCAGATTCAAATCTAATATGAAAAAAGGGGTGGAGGAATAAGTTAGGGTTTATTATATTTAATTTTTTTTTATTAAAAGGTGAATTCTATTTCTTTTTAATAAAAGGTGAAGAAAAAGGAAAGGTTAGTAAAAAAAAGGGATTTGTTTCCCATTAAATATTTTATAAAACCTTGTTAAGATTAAACCATTATTCTTCCACATATTTTTTGAAAGGGCATTGGTTATTACAAGCAACGATGTCTGTTTTGTACGTTTCCTCTAATGAAAAAGATGCAGAGTGCTAAATTCTAAATTGAAAAGTTTAATGGCAAGAACAATTTCAAGATCTGGAAGGTTAAGATGCACGATCTACTCATGCAACAAGGCATGGTGAAGGCATTTTTGGGAAAAAAAAAACAAGTTGTATCCATAACAGATGATGGATGGGATGAGATGGATGCGAGAGCATTGAGTTCCATACACCTATGTTTGGCCGACGACGTTCTGTTTACTATTGTCTCGGAGAAGACAACAATCGGTTTATGGATGAAGCTGGAAAGCCTGTACATGAAGAAATCCTTGACAAATAGGATATTCCTCAAAAGAAAATTGTATAGTTTGCGCATGAAGGAAGGTACAAAGATAGATGATCATCTAAATACTTTTAATACTCTATTAGTTTAGTTGACTAGCATGGGAGTGAAATTTGAATCGGAACACAATTACATTATTGTGTTGTTTGCCCATGCCATGGGAACATTTCATTACCTCTATTAGTTTTAGTTCAACATAAAGTATTGAGTTTGATGATACTGTTGGAGATTTACTGTCTGAGGAAACAAGGAATAAATCCAATCTAGAAACCTCTACATCTGAGGCGATGGTGATCAGAGGCAGACCTAAATAAAGAGGACGGGGTCAAAGGGATTTCTCTCGATTAAAGTTGAAGGGAAGAAAGAGCAAGCTCAAGTGCTAGTTTTGTGGCAAATCTAGACACCTGAAGAAGGACTGTTGGAAGCGACAACAATCCTCCAAAGAAGACCCTCCAAAAGAGACCAAGGAAACAATTGCAACTGAAACAGGTTCAACAATAGGTTCAGGTATAGTTGATGAAGTTTTATCAATTAGTACTAGTTCACGTCATGATCAACAGTGGTTATTAGATTCTGATGATTCAAATCACATGTGTCTTCATAGACACTGGTTTATTACTTACCAATCTATAGATGATGGAGTAGTTTACATGGGTAATGATATTTCATCTAAAGTTGTGGGAATTGGTAGCATCTGAATTAAAATGTTTGATGGAACTGTTAAAATACTAACTGATGTAAGACATGTACCTGATCTTAGGAATAACCTAATCTCATTGGGAGTCTTAAACAAAGGAGGTTATAAGACTATTGTTCAAGGTGGAGTTATGAAGGTCTATAAAGGAATTCTACTGGTTATGAAAGCAAAGAATGTTGGTAACATGTTTTTGTTAGAAGGGAGGACTAAATCAGATCATGCAACAGTGGTATCTGAGAACGACAATGATTCTGTTCAACTATGGCATCAACGGTTGGGCCATATGAGCGAACAAGGATTAAAGGTATTAACTGATCGCAAGTTACTTCCTAGCCTAAAGTCTTTCAAATTAGATTTTTGCAACCATTTTGTTTATGGAAAACAGAATAGGTAGAGATTTAAAACCGGAAGACACACCAGTGAAGGAATCCTAGACTATATCCATTTTGATGTTTAGGGACCATCCCCTACTATTTCATATGGAGGATCATCATATTTTGTAACTTTTATAGATGATTTCTCTAGGAAGGTGTGGATATATATGTTAAAGAGTAAGGCTGATGTATTTATAGTTTTCAAGCAGTTTAGAGCTTTAAGTGGAAAAGAGCACTGGTAGATCCATTAAATGTTTAAGAACAGAAAATGGTGGTGAATTTACGTTAATGGAGTTTGAGAATTATTGCAAGGAATTTGGGATCGATAGGAATAAAAACACTTCCTATACTCCTCAACAGAATAGAGTTGTTGAATGCATGAACAAGACTTTTCTAGAAAGAGCAAGGAGTATGGTTAGTAACGCCAATTTGCAGCAGGAACTATGGGCAGAAGCAGTAACTATAGCTTGTTATCTGGTGAATCGATCACCATCAACAACAATAGAATGCAAAATTCCTGAGGTGGTATGGAGAGGTCACCCTTGTAATTATTCTAATCTTGATTTTTTTGGTTGTGATGCCTATGCTCTAATTCTGAAACATCAACATTCTAAATTAGATCCAAAATAAAAAAGACTTATCTTTGTTGGATATGGTGATGGTATTAAGGGGTACAGGTTGTGGGATCCTACTGCCCACAAGATCACCATTAACAGAGATGCAATATTTGATGAATCATCTTTCATCAAATCAAATGTAGATGTTCAAATGAAATAGCAAGAAGTACCTAAGTATCAACAGATTCAGTTTGAAACCAGTTCAAATATAGATGAAAGTGAACATGAACAAGCTTTTGAAGATGTTCATGAAGAAGTTCCTACAGAAGAAAACGTGGATGATGATGACATTCAATAGATTGTGGATGAACCACAAAAATCCCTAAGGAGGTCTACACGGGTCAGAGTTCCTCTAAGAAGGTATGATGATTTTGTTTCATCAGTTTCTTTAAGTACTAATGATGATGAACGTTCATGCTATCAGGAAGCTATGAAGGGTTCAAACAATGATAAATGGAAAGAAGCGATGAAGGATGAAATGAAAGCATTAGATAAGAATGCTACCTGGTACCTGGTAGAGCTTCCAAGAGATAGAAAAACTATAGGTTGGAAGTGGGTCTACAAGCTGAAGAAGGGTGTTGATGATAAGGTGGAAAGGTACAAGGCAAGGCTGGTTGCGAAAGGGTATTCTCAGAAAGAAGGTATTGACTTTCATGAGATTTTTTTACCAGTTGTAAAGACTGTTTCAATTCGAATTGTGTTAGCATTAGTTGCATTGCTTGATTTGGAGTTGGAGCAACTAGATGTTAAAACTACTTTCTTACATGGATATTTGGATGAAGAAATTTACATGGAACAACCAGAACGGTTCGTTCAGAATCGCAGCAAGAAATTTGTTCGCAGGCTCAAGAAATCATTGTATGGTCTAAGGTAGTCGCCCAGACAATGGTACAAGAATTTTGACTCTTTCATGGTGAGACAGAATTATACAAGGAGTGAGTATAATCATCGTGTCTACTTTAAGAAATTGAATAATGACATATTCATTATCTTAGTGTTGTATGTTGATGATATGCTTTTAGCAAGCAAAAGCATAACTAAGATCAACAGGTTAAAGGCTTAGATGGCTAGGACATTCAATATGAAAGATCTAGGAGCAGCAAGGTAGATTTTGGGCATGGAGATATTTAGAGACAGAAGGAATGGTAAGCTTTGGTTGTCACAACAAAAGTATGTTGAGAAGATACTTTTGAGGTTTGGTATGAACGATGTGAAACCAATTTTAGTCCCTTTGGCTTCCCATTTTAAGCTTTCTTCAAATTTATGTCCTAGTACAAAAGAAGAAAAGGAATATATGTCTCGAATACCATATGCTAATGCAATAGGAAGTCTAATGTATGCGATGGTTAGTACGAGGCTAGACATTTCACATGCAGTTGGGGTTGTCAGCAGGTTTATGGCAAATCCAGGTAAAGAGCATTGAGCAGCAGTGAAATGGGTGCTTCGGTATCTGAGGGGCACAAGTGATTTATGTATCACCTATAACAGTGGTCGTGACTTAGTCTGTGGATATGTTGATTCTGATTTTGCAGGTGATCTGGACAAGAGAAGGTCAACTTCAGGGTATGTATTTACTCTTGTAGGTGGAGCTATTAGTTGGATGTCAAAGCTACAGAACATTGTCGCTTTATCCACTACAGAAGCAGAATATGTAGCTACTTCACATGCTTGCAAAGAGACAACTTGGTTGAAAGGTGTGTTTGGTGAGTTTGGAAGGATGCAAGACAAAGTAAATTTGCTTTGTGATAGTCAAAGTGCTATTCACTTGGCTAAGAATCCAGCCTACCACACTAAAACAAAACATATACCTATCAAGTACCATTTTCTAAGATAGGTCATTGATGAAGGTGGAGTCTCTCTTGAGAAAGTTCATACAAAAGAGAACTGCGTAGACATGTTCACAAAACCAGTACTGTTAGAGAAGCTACGATGGTGCTTGGCTTCTCTCAGCTTGCAGAAAAGGTGATGAACATAAGGAGGAGCAAGGTATCAGGTTAATTGTTGTCAAGGTGGAGATTGTTGGAAATGGTGACAACGAATTCTTCCATGAATAGGATTCTAAATCCTATAATCTAGCGTTGGTTGTAACCAATACGACCAAGTTAGAATATGGATGAGTTTACATTTAATAATCAGTTTCTAATGTACATTGCTATAAATTGATGTATGCCCGTAGAGGCTGAGAGAGTGAGATGAGTGTGAGCGTGTTGTAATCTCCTTGATCTGAATAATAAGACAACCAATACCGATGCTTGGTGGACGTAGCCCAACATTTGGGTGAACCACGTAAATTGTTGTGTTTCTTTGTGCATTCTTATTGATTGTCTTATGTTAATTTGTGTTTTCCGCATTTGCGAATTTTAACATTATGGGTTGGGATTCTTTAGAATGGAGACTCATTGCAGGGTTCAAGCACCTGAGAAACCTAAGAATAGTCATTACCAAGGAGTAAAGCACCGAAGCATGATTCGCAACCTCATTGGCTCCTTCCTCTCCATGCTTCACTTCATGATCTTACATGTTCCGTGCTTCACCTTATTCCCGAGGGCCATACCTTAATTTCTCAAGCACTTTTAATTAAAGGTTTTTCGACGATGAAACCACTCTGTTTTCTGCAAATAAACTAATTCATAGTAGTCCCTCTTGTGCAGGATACGCATTCATTGTCTACCTCCGATTTCGACCACCCCCTTTACTAGATCGAATTGCGGTGGTCTCTGCGTGGTGGGCTGTCCAGTTCATCCGTTGCAAGTCCCATTCCTGTTGAGCATTCGCTGCCAGACTTTGCCTAGACCACCCGTGGATCTCCTGTCCATTCTAAGATTCCCTGCATCGTTGGGACAAGGTATCAACTAACCAGATTTCCGTCGTAACGGTCCTTACCTTTGTTACCAGACAAAATACCCTTTCATCGCGATCCCTCTTCAGTAATTGCAGGCGTAAAGAATGGAGGAGAAATCTACCCTGCGTTAGTCGATTTGGGAGGGTAAGGATACCACTACCTTACTCGTTGTATTTGTGCGCAGGCGCGTTAGGCAACTCAGATCTTCTTTTACGGAGTCCTCTTGACTAAAACCAACATCGGTGAATTCCTTAAGTTTGTAAAGAGTTAAAAATGATTTTTGTATTTTTTTAAAAAGAAACGTTGACTTGGGTAGAACGCATGCATTGTAAAAGTGGGCTGCGCGTGAAGAGTTATATAAAATTGAAGGAATTTTATCAACACTGGTAAGTAGTTAAGATATAATTAGTGTTGGGATTAAATTTCCTCTAAGACTCTAAGCTCGTACCCACGTGTATTTAAATGGACAGAGGTGATAGCCTTAATACCTTAGGTAATTTTCATCTTTCCTACTTAAATTTTTCATTGAACGCTCTTGTTTGGGTTACACTCGTGAATGCTATAGTCTAGGATGGGTCAGTACTTGTTATCAAATCTAGGTAGATGCTTCTGTTTTATATGGTTTCAAGGTATCGATTGGGAGAATAGGGATAAGAACCTCACTACGGGAGTTCCTTATATTTTGTTTGTATTTGTTGATCCCTTCTTGGACGTGTGAACAATTGAATTCATTGTCCTGTTACTTATGAAGTTATTTGTTCCAGCTCCTTGTGTACTACATAAGTTAACTCCTAAACTCTTACATATGCCACACTCTTAGTTAAGCTTCTCAGGTTTCTTCATCCGATAAGTAAGGTAACTTGGAGTCCTTAGCCTCACCAGCAGTTGATTGAATTCCTTGTGTCTTTTAGGAAAAAATTATGTAAATTTTGTGTCACCCTTTTTGTGATTCTTAGGACCTTCCATCTATTTATTTGTTGGTTTATTGCACTTTGTACGGGTTACAGGAAACAGAACCTGAACCCTTGTTGGATGCGTCACTGAATGACTTGACCTTGAACTTACTTGCAATAACTTGAAGTAGATCCTTATCTGATGCAAGGAATTTTTTTATGATCTCGTGGTTGTTGTTGGGCCTCATGTTTTTGGATTATTGCGCGTAATGGAACTGTGTTGTGGTGAAAAAATGTTCGACCTTATATCTTGCACAACGAATTTATTGATGATACTCTTGCACCTCAACTCTGGGCGATGTTTAATTTTATGATTGTGATTAGATTTCCTTAGGTGACTTATGTATACAGTCTTATACCTCACGCCTCCTTGTATGTGGCCATAGGGCAGAAGAAAAATGATTGCTTGTATCATTAATGTTCTATCGAATGATGAGTTGACAAATTTTATTTCGCCTTTAAATTATTAACGAATGACTATTGTAGACTAGAGTGCTTGCGCAAATTAAAAAGGATATGATGTATGATGAGATCTGTGAATGACTCTTTGTGCACCTTATTAATTTATGTTTAGGATTGATGGATTGAGGGGTCGATGATCGCAGACTCTGTTGATTTAGTTGTTGTTATTTTTTGTGTTAATACATCGACATGCGTGTCATGGTACATGATGATGTCCTGTAGAATTCGATTATTAACGCATTATTTTGTTTCGTTAATTTATGTGCTTGTTATGTCGATGACGTCGCTCTTATTTGATGTTTTAATTTCCAAACGCAACGCTAAATTTAAAAAGAAAAAAAAATTTACATGTTGTACGTCGCTTGTTGTTGTAACTGTGGGGTTGTTACAGCTTGACTCTGATATTGCAGTTCATCTCTTTTGACTATCCCTCAATGTTTTTAAGCTTAGAAATAACGTTCTCATACATCCTTATTGCAGTAGCCCTCAACTTGAGAGGAACTTTTATCTATTCCAACCTATTCCAAAGGTTTTTTATAGGAACCATGTCAAAATCTTTTCTAAAGTAAACAAAACAACAAAAAAGATTGGTTTTACTATTGTGGAAATCCTCTGCAATGATCCTAAAGGTAACAAGATGGTAAACAATTGAATGATATTTCCTAAACCCGGCCTGGCCTTTAGCTCTTTTACCATGGCTTTCTATCCAAAGGATAATCTTCTTTTCCAAAATAATTCCATAAATCTTGGCTAAAATCAGGCTATTCATAATGGTTTTATAATTAGTGGGAATGTTTCTATCCCCATTTTTAAAAATAGGAACAATGAGGTTTTGCGTCTAGGGTTTAGGGAATCCTTCCTTAACTGCTAAATTAAAGATCTTGTGTATGTGACGGATAAGGATTGGCCCTTTTATTTTAAAAATTTCAGCTTGGTAGCCTTTAATGTCCTTAGCTTTCCCATTTGCAAGCCGCTTAACCCCAAACTCTATGTCATCTAAAGAAAAAACTTCTTCCTTTGTAGGGACAATAGGAATGGTATCCATGGAATTAGGGAACTTGTAAAGTGTTTTAAGGTAGGCATTCCAGTCCCTTAAGGGAATCAAATTATTTTTCTTTAGTATTGCGTTTTAGAATGTGGCTCCAGAACTTCTTAGGATGTAGCTTATATAGTTGTGAAAGTTGCTCTTACCTTTTATTGATATAGTGTATTTTTTTTCTTTTAATTAGGGCGTTGTACGTATTGATCTTATCTATTTTTAAGGACTCATTAGAAGCATCTGTGATGGCTTTCCTAGCAATTTTACATTCTTTATCATATGAAAGGCTGGTCATTCTATTAGTATTTTTATAGGACACTTCGAAAGAGAAATTGTTAATAGAAGTGGAAAGGGTAGTTGTAAAATTATGATAGAGTTCTTTGATGTTGTCCTTATAAGTTAGGAGATTTAATTTACTATTTAAATCCTTTAAGAAAATGTCAAATTTACTTTTTTCATAGTGAACATTCCTTTGATTGTAAGAATTCTCTTCAATGGTGCTCCTATTCATGGAAAAGTTTAGAGTTAGAGTTAAATGTTTATGATCAGAATCAGGCTCATGGTCATTTAAAAGGTCAAAAGTTGCTATTTGGTTGGAAAAGGGAATGTCATATATCACATAATCTACAACACTACTACATATCCCATGAATACAAGTCATCTGGTTGGATTTTGGCCACTTCGTTACTCCATTGCAAATTATTAGGTCTTGAGAGTTGCAGAGCTTGACCAACTTAGTACCAAACAAATTATCAATTAGGTCTTCTGATGCAGACCCCCCTTCTCTCACTCGGGGTTGTGCGACCTCCCAGTCAAGGATATTAATCTCCTCAAGCTAGATTATCTCTTTGAGACCTTACTGATCTCAGACGAAATCAAACATAGGCCCTGTTATCACCCTCGATTTTTCATGGTCATGATCCGGTCATTACCGATTTTTTCATCAATCGATAGTTCACAGTGATTCCAAGGAGCCAACATGCTCTCTCTTTATCAGAGAGATCTATCTCTACAATAAAAAAAGTGCTCACCCACCTTGATCTAATCATGGTTTTTGATCCCCCATCCCAACGAGATCAACAACATTGGTGAATAGCAGGTTGTGAAATAGCATGTTCACTAATTTCACCTCCACACTCCACAATGATTCCCCACCATCGATCTTTGTTCACAGATCAACGAACACCGTGGTTCCTTCTTTATTAACACTTTTTCCAAATCTCAAACGCCCATCGGCGCTAGCTCCTTCTGCTAGTCCTTCTATGAATGTGACCTCGAGCCGTGACCTGAGGTTTAACCTCCCAGTGCTTCGCGACTTCAAAACCTTCAACCACGACCATATGAACGGTCCTTGTCCCCACTCGTGACCAATAGTCGAGATCTATTTCGAGACTCCACGCTTCGGGAGTTTGGGATGTTCCAACCTCCACTTTTCCTTGGAGTATTATGTACTTGAAGTTCAAGATAAAGCACCATGCATCCACCCAAATCAATGGATCTGTTCCACTTCGGGACTTTGGCCTTCGAAAGTCTCAACTTCTCCATGCTCAGATTCTCCCAGAGTACTTCCACCTGAAGTTCATGATCTGTTGACATGTGTCTCCCATATATCGATGACCACAAACAACTTCAACTATTCAGACTTCGGGAGTTTCAAACCCTTTTCCTTCTCTTTCTCCCATAGTACTTTCACTCAAAATAGAAAATCTGTTGACGTGTGTCCTTCTGGATCTAACAGTCTAGATCTTCTTCACCCTCGTCGACTTTCTTTCGGGGTGTTAGGCCTCTGAACTTCCTGATCTCTTGCCACGTGTTCTTCACAACAAATGGTTGTGATCTACTTCGACCTTCAGGACTTCAGGAGTTCGTCACACTCCGCTATTGAAATCTTTCAAAGTGACCTTCCTTGAAGTCTCAAATCTATTGACACATACCTCCTGGAGACCAATGGCCAAGATCTATCTTGACCTTTGGCTTTTTGACGATTTCACTTTCTCATTGTCTGCAAAACTTCCAAAGTGCTTCCCCTCCGAAGTTGCATATCTTACACCACCTGTCCCTTTGGATGATAGATGATCCCTAGCCTCTTTGGGAATTCGGAGAATCCTCGCTCATGTGTGCACATAGATACTTAAATCTCATGCACTTTTTCTAGATGCAACGATCTGGAATGATCCCACTCCCTCCGGGACGGATCTTGACGGATAACTTGTGAAACCTTTAGAGCTTCATTCCCTTTGAATATTTTTCCACGTTATCTCTCTTGAGATTTTTTTCTTGAACCCTTTGACTCCTCAGAGGGATACTCCGACACTTGGTCGAACTTCCAATATGTTCACTCCTTGGAATAGATTCTTACAACAAGACTTAGCTTCTTGCAGGAAACTGTGTAGACCTTGAAACAATCTCTTTTCACTCCTTGCAAATGGAAGTTTCACGCTATCTCCTCTGAGCTTCTGAGTTGAACCAGACTCAGTCAATGCACTCCTTCCAGACTGTATGCACACCTTGCATTAACTCAACAAAGATAAATTATTGAAGCTTATCCAAATGATTCACAATTTCGTATAATCAATAACATGACTCATTCATTCATGAAAACATAAAATAACATGGAAACTGTAAACAATAGAAACACCAGGTGTTGGGTCAACATATCCCTCTGTTATAGTCATTCAAATGTAAATGGATACAACTCTGGTAAAAACAACTTACATTCAGTAACAACTATCTCCTACTAGCCTACAACCCTATTCAGGCATACAATGATCTCCTACCATTCTGCAAAAGCCCTTTTCAGGCATACAATGCACCTACTTATACAAGAGGTCCTCTAGGGTTTCCTCCAACTACCTGTCTACCCCAGAAAAAACAATAAATACCAGTTAAGTTTCATTACATTAAATTCTAGGATTTAAACTCCCATATCACTCATGATCATTCAACTCACAAGCATTTTGATCTTCTTTAGTTTTGAATCAGTTAATTTTTTTTTTTGCAAGAAACGCTAGTGTTAAGATTCTGAATTGATTCATAGGCATGCTAAGTCATTGAGTTGTCTCTCCACATGTTCTTGCTGATGATGTTCTTGCATCATAATCCACTATTGGGAAAATCATGAGGTCCCCCTCATGGATCCCTCTTCTCTGTTTTTGAGATCCTACAGGGTCCCATACCTTCTCTTGGAGTTGTCCATCTTCTCCATTTCATTGTTGCTTCTTCTACCCTGCTACTCTTGCAGGTTTTATTCTGTCCCATACTTCTCTATTGGTTTCTCCTTGTGCTACTTCCAACATCAATCTCTTTATCTCCTCTATTTATTTGTCCAACTGGTCCATTGGCTGGCTCTTCTCCTTCATCCCATTTTACTGCATTTCCTTTTCATCAACTTCCACCTTGACTTATTGGATTAGTTGACTTTGCATATTTAACCTTCTCTGTAGGGCCTCTAGTTGTTCACATAGATCATAAAAATCCATGCTATCGATTTCTCTTTCCTTTGCTGTAGGTTCACATTCTACGATTATCTCTTGTTCATCTTCCTGGCTGAAAATTTTGAGAAATTCCACCCAATGTTCTTCTTTATCCATCTCTCGGGCACATTTTAATGTGTGCTCTTCCTCCTTCATGGAAGTCTATGTTGGTTGAATACTCATCTCCTACATGCTACTCTTTTGTGGTTTATCCTTAATAATGGATATATCAATTTGATCCCCTACATCATCTTCATTTCCTATGGCACTAGTGGACCACTTTGTTACAAACTCCAGTTCTAAGTCTCACCATTGAGTTGTTTCTCAGATTTCTCCTTTGACATAGTGACTTTTGTCATCTCCCTTGTTGGAATATATTCAGATTCCTCGATATTCTCCTCATGATGGGATCCTGTGTCCCTTTGCATGACTGCATCCTGGCAGTCCTTTTATGGTTCTAGATTGTTCAACCAATCCTCCGACATATTCAACTCTTTCTTCCATTGAGTGAGAAATTCATCTGAATGCTCCTCTTTTTCTGTTGGGGCAGACATTAGTGTTTAATCCTTGTCTTCCTCTTTGATAGTCCTTGTTGGATGTCTTTCCTTTGCTGAACCTGCATCAGAGACATAGCTAGTTTTAAAAGCATTCAACCCCATGGCCTCTCTCTTGGATTCCTCTTGCATCATCTCCTCATCTGAAACACTCGTACTAGCCTCTGTTGGAATGTTAGGAAATAATATTTGAATTCCCTCAATGATCAGATCACTTCTCTGATCCTCCTCCTCTGTTATGGAAGTATTCAACTTCTCATCATCTTCATCCACATGGCCTGCAACTCCACATGAATCTTCACATAGATGAGGCCTCTCCTTTTCCTCCATTTCATCTTTTAGAACCCAATGTTGATATGAAATCTCTTTAGATCTCCTTAGACCTTCAGACAATCTCACCTTTCCCCCTCCCGCTTGGAAAATTTGGACTCTAGTACTACCCTCCTGGAAGTCCATGAGATCTCAACTTCGTCCATCTGGAAATTTGAGAATTTATCTCTTCCCTCCTGGAATTTCATGAGATCTCTAGCTGATCGCATCTCCTCCTCATCACTCAGGTTCCTCCCAATATCTGGTTCACAGATTTGAATCACTTTCTCCTCTATGTCAGTGAGGTTTTCAACATGCCTTAGCCACTTCCAAACTACTTGTTGCTCCCTTCTAGCTAAAAACCTCTAGACATGCCACTTCAGTTTCCTCTTCAAAGGCCATTCATATGTCCAATGTACCTTTGCTTCCTACTGCATCGTCCATGTCAGCCTCTCCATCCCTACTCTGATCTCCCTGAGATATTTTTCTATCTCATATTTTTTTTATACAAGTGGTCCTTGTCTTGACCACACCATTGGCCTTCAGTAGCCATTTTCACCCCCTACTTTCCCTCCTAGCAAGTTTGTGCATTATTCTGTCACCCAGAGCATCTCCAACTTTTCCCTGTAGCCTACATTGCTTTCCATTTTTTGTTGTATAAAGGCAACCATTATTCACAGAGAATCACACTCTGTATCGTCCTTTGCCTATTGTCTATACACAAAATTAAGCTTCTGATAGGATTTCATGTTAACATATTACCTAGTTTCACCTTCTCACCTTTGCATACAATCTGCACACAAATTTTAAGCTCTGATACCACTTAATGCAGACCCTCCTTCTCTCCCTCGGGGCTGTGTGACCTCCTGATCAAGGATCTTAATCTCCTCGAGCTTGATTATCTCTTAGAGAGCTTATTGGTCTCAGAGTAAATCAAACACAGGCCTTGTTATCACCCTTGGGTTTTTCAAGGTCATGATCCTGTCATTACCAATTTGTTCATGGATCGATGGTTCAAAGTGATTGCGGGGAGCCAACCTGCTTGCTCTTTATTGGAGAGATCTATCTTCGAAATCAAAACATTTCTCACCCACGTCGATCTAATCGTGGTCATTGATCCCCCATCCTGACGAGATCAACGACCTTGGTGAATAATGGGCTATGAACTAGCATGTTCACTAGTTTCACCTCTAGGATCCACAATGATTCCCCAGCATCGATATCCATTAACATACCAATGGACACCACGGTTCCTACTTTCTTAGCACTTTTTCCAAATCCCCAATGCCCATGGGTGCTAGATAAATCCACTAGTCCTTCTCTTCATGTGACCTTGGGTTATGACCCGAGGCTTAACCTCCTAGTGCTTCATGACTTCAGAACTTTCAACTAGGACTAGATCAATGATCCTCGCCCCCTCCCCTCGTGACCGATGGTCGAGATCTATTTCGGGACTCCGCGCTTCAGGAGTTCGGGATTTTCCAACATCCACTTTTCCCCAGAGTATTCTATACCCAAAGTTCTATATAAGGTGCCACACATCCACCCAAATCAATGGCTCTGGTCCACTTCAGGACATTGGCCTTCATAAGTCTCAACTTTTCCATGCTCTCTTTATCCCAGAGAACTTTAACACAAAGTTCACAATTCGTTGACACATGTCTCCCACAGATCGAAAACCACAAGCCACTTCGACTATTCGGGCTTCGGTAGTTTCAAACTCTCTTCCTTCGCTTTCTCTCGGAGTACTTCCACCCAAAATACACAATCTTCTGAAACGTGTCCTTCTGGATCTGGCGGTCCAGATCTTATCCACCCTCATCGACTTCTTTTTGGTGTGTTAGTCCTATGAACTTCCTGATCTCTTGCCACTTGTTTTTCGCAACAAAAAATTGCGATCTACTTTGGCCTTTGGGACTTTGGGAGTTTGTCACACTCCACAATTGAAATCTTCCAAAATAACTTTCCTCGAAGTCTCATATCTATTGACATGCACCTCCTGGAGACCAACGACCAGGATCTATTTCGACCTTCAACTCTTTCACGATTTTTCTTTCTCCTTGTCTGCAAAACTTCTAAAGTGCTTATGCTCCATAGTTGTAGATCTTATGCCACCTGTCCCTCTGTATGATGGATGGTCCCTAGCCTCTTCAGGACTTCAGAGAATCCTCGCTCCTGTGTGCACACAGAGACATAAAGCTCGTGCACTTTTCCCAGATCCAACAATCTGGAACGATCCGGCTCCCTCCAGGACTGATCTTGATGGATAACTTTTGAAACCTTTAGAGATTCATTCCCTTTGAATATTTCTCTGTGCTATCTCTCTTGAGCTTTGTTTCTTGAACCCTTTGACTCCTCATAGGGATACTTTGACACTTAGACAAAATTCCAATCTGTGCACTCCTTGCAACAGATTCTTATGAAAGACTTAGCTTCTTGTGGGCAACTGTGCAGACCTTGCAACAGTCTCTTTTTGCTCCCTGCAAATGGAAGCTTCATGCTATCTCTTCTAAGCTTCTGAGTCGAAACAGACTCCATGAACACAATCCTTGCATACTATATGCACACCTTGCATGAAATCAACAAAGAGAAATGATTGAAGCTTATCCAAATGCTTCACAAGTTCATATACTCAATAACATGACTCATTCATTCATGAAAACAAAAAATAACAGGGAAACTATAAACAGTAGCAACACCATGTGTTAGGTCAATATATCCCTCTGTTATATTCATTCAAATGTAAATGGCTACAACTCTGATAAAAACAACTTACATTCAGTAACAACTATCTCCTTCTAACCTGCAACCTTATTCAGGCATACAATGATCTCCTACCAATCTTCAACAACCCTATTCAGGCATAAAATGCACCTACTTATACAAGAGGTCCGCTAGGGTTTCCTCCAACTACCTTTCTACCCCAGAAAAAAAAAACTACCACTTAAGTTTTGTTACATTAAATTCTACGAGTGAAACTCCCAGATCACTCATGATCATTAAAATCCCAAGAGTTTTGATCTTCTTCAGTTGTCAATCAGTTAAAAAAAAATATTTGCAGGAAACAAAAGCGTTAACATTCCAAATTGATTCAAAGGTGCGTTAAGGCAGTGAGTTGTCTCTCCAGTTGTGCTTGTTGACGATGCTCCTACATCATACTCTATTGTTGGGAAAATCATGAGCTCCCTCTCATCGCTCCCTCTTCTCTGTTGTTGAGATCCTCCAAGGTCCCATACCTTCTCTTGGAGTTGTCCATCTACACCTTTTCATTGCTACTTCTTCTACCTTGCTTCTCCTATAGGTTTTCTTCTGTCCCATACTTCTCTGTTGGTTTCTCCTTGTGCAGCCTCTAGCATCAATCTCTTTATCTCCTCTATTTCTTTGTGCAGTTGGTCCATTGGATCGATCTTCTCCTTCATCCCATTTTACTACATCTCCTTTTCATCAACTTCCACCTTGACTTGTTGGATTAGTTGACTTTGCATTTTTACCCTTCTCTCTAGGGCCTCCAGTTCTTCACACAGATCAAAAAAATCCATGCTATATGTTGCTCTTTCCTCTGTTGTAGGTTCACATGCTAGAGTTATCTCTTTCTCAGCTTCCCAGCTAAAACTTTTGAGCAATTCCACCCAATGTTCTTCTTTCTCCATCACTCGGGCACATTGTAATGTGTTCTCTTCCTCCTCAATGGAAGTCTATGTTGGTTGACTCCTCTCCTGCATGCTACTCTATTGTTTTTTATCCTTACTAATGGATAGATCAAGTTGATCCCCTACATCATATTCATTTTGTATGGCACTAGTTGACCACTCTGTTGCAAACTCCAGTTCTGTAGTCTTAGCACTGAGTGACTTCTATCATCTCCCT
This sequence comes from Picea engelmannii, assembly GCA_009831015.1. Lineage (NCBI taxonomy): Eukaryota > Viridiplantae > Streptophyta > Pinopsida > Pinales > Pinaceae > Picea > Picea engelmannii. Next base: position 82,413 of record ML806877.1, read on the forward strand.
TGTTGGAATATCTTTATCTTCCTCCAGCTTCTCCTCATGCTGGAATCTTGTCTCCCTTTGCAGGACTACATCCTGGCAATCCTTTTATGGTTTCATATTGTTCAACCAATCCTCCAACATATTTAACTCTGGCTTCCATTGAGTGAGAAATTCATCTAAATTCTCCCCTTTCTCTGTTGGGGCAGACATTAGTGTCTGATCCTTCTCCTCCTCTTTGATGGTCCTTTTTAGTTGTCATTACTCTGTTGCACTTGCATCACATACACAGTAAGATTTAAAAGAATTCATACACATGGCCTGTCTCTTGCATTTTTGTTGCATCATCTCCTCATGTCCAACACTCGTACTAGCCTTTGTTGGACTATTAGGTAGGAATATTTCAATTCCCTCATTGATCAGAACACTCCTTTGATCCTCCTCCTCCATGATGGAAGAATTTAAATTCTCATCATCTTCATCCATGTGACCTGCAAATCCACATGAATCTTCACATAGATGATTCGTCTCTTTTTCCTCCATTTCATCTTTTAGCACCCCTTGCTGATCCAAAATATCTTCAAAGCTCTTGAGACATTCAAACAATCTCACCTTTCCCCTTCCCACCTGGAAAATTGGGATTCCAGTCTTTCCCTCCTGGAAGTCCATGATATCTCTACTTGATCCCATCTCATCGCCCATATAGAAATCTAATAATTTATCTCTTCCCTCTTGGCAGTTCATGATATGTCTAGATGATCTCATCTCCTCCTCATCACTGAGGTTCCTCCCAATATCTGGTTCATAGATGTGAATCACTTTATCCTCTATGCCACTGAGGTTTTCAACATGCCTTAGCCACTTCCTCAATACTTGATGTTTCCTTCTGGCTAAAAACTTCTAGACATGCCACTTCAATTTCCTCTTCAAAGGCCATTCATATGTCCAGTGTACCTTTGCTTCCTTCTGCATCCTCCACGCCATCCTCTCCATCCTTTCTCTAATCTCCCTAAGCTCTTTTTCTATATAAGATTTTTTTTTCTATTGGTGGTCCTTGTCTTGACCACATCGATGGCCTTCAATAGCCATTTTCACCCCCTACTTTCCCTCCTAGAAAGTATGTGCATTATTTTGTCACCCAGAGAATCTCCAAATTTTCCCTACAACCTACCTCACAATCCATTTGTTGTTGCATACATGAAACCATAATTCACAGAGAATCACACTCTGTCTCCTCCTTCACCTATTGTCTACAGGAACAATTAAGCTTCCGATACCATTTGATGTTATTAGATTACCTCTTTTCACCTTCTCACCTTTGCCAACAATTTGCAGAAATTTTTTGAGCTCTAATACAACTTAATGCAGACCCCCCTACTCTCCCTTGGGGTTGTGCAATCTCCTAGTCAAGGATCTTAATTTCATCGAGTTCGATTATCTCTTCGAGACCTTACTGGTCTCAGAGTAAATCAAACACATGACCTTCTATCACCCTAGGGGTTTTCAAGGTCATGATCTGGTTCACAGTGATTGCGGGGAGCCAACGTTCTCGCTCTTTATTGGAGAGCTCTATCTCTGGAATCAGAAAAATCCTCACCCACCTCGATCTAATCATGGTCGTTGATCCCCCATCCCAACGATATCAACAATGTTGGTGAATAGAAGGCCGCGAACTAGCACGTTCACTAATTTCACCTCCAGGCTCCACAATTATTCTCTAGTGTTGATATTCATTCAAATATCAATGGACACCATGGTTCCTTCTTTATTACAACTTTTTCCAAATCCCCAATGCCCACATGTGATAGATCCTTTCTCTAGTCCTTCTCCGCATGTGACCTCAGGATCTTACCCGAGGCTTAACTTCCTGGCGCTTCACGATTTCATAACTTTCAACCAGGACCATATCAATGGTCCTCAACCCCCCCTCATGACCAATGGTCAAGATCTATTTCAGGACTCCGTGCTTCGGGAGTTTGGGATGTTCCAAACTCCAATTTTCCCTAGAGTATTTTTTACCCTAAGTTCTAGATTAGGTGCCACACATCCACCCAAATCAACAGCTCTGGTTCACTTCAGTACTTTAGCCATCAAAAGTCTCAGCTTCTCTACGATCAATTTCTCCCATATCACTTTCACCCAAAGTTCACAATCCATTGACACATGTGTCCCACATATCGATGACCACAAGCCACTTCGCCTATTAGGGCTTCGGGAGTTTCAAACTCTTTGTTCTCTTTCTCCCATAGTACATCCACCTGAAATACACAATCTTCTGAAGCGTGTCCTTCTTGATCTGGCGGTCCAAATCTTCTTCACCCTTGTCGAATTCCTTTCCAGGTGTTAGGCCTCTGAACTTCCCAATCTCTTGCCATGTGTTCTTCGCAATAGATGGTTGCGATCTACTTCATCCTTTAAGACTTCGGGAGTTTGTCACAGTCCACAATTTAAATCTTCTGAAGTGACTTTCCTCGAAGTCTCATATCTATTGATATGTACTTCCAGGCGACCAACGACCAAGATCTATTTTAGCCTTTGGCTCTTCGATGATTTCTCTTTCTCCTTGTGTGCAAAACTTTTGAAGTTCTTCTGCTCCAAAGTTGTAGATATTATGGCACCTGTCCCTCTGGATGATGGAGGGTCCCTAGCCTCTTACTTCGGGGAATCCTCACTCTTGTGTGAAATCAAAGACTTAAATCTATGCACGTTTTCGAGATTCAATAATCTGGAATGATCCTACTCCCTCCAGGACGGGTGTGGACAGATAACTCGTGAAACCTTTCATAGCTTCATTCCCTTTGAAGATTTCTCCATCCTATCTCTCTTGAGATTTTTTTCTTGAATCCTTTAAATCCTCAAAAGGCTACTTTAACACTTAGTCAAAATTCCAATATCTGCACTCCTTGCAACACATTCTTATGCCATACTTCGCTTCTTGCGGGTGAATGTGCACACCTTGCGACAGTTTCTTTGCACTCCCTACAAATGGAAGTTTCACGCTATCTCTTCTTTGCTTTTGAGTCGAAACAGACTCTGTCAATGCACTCCTTGCGAAATGTATGCACACCTTGCATGAACTCAACAAAGATAAATGATTGAATCTTATCCAAATGCTTCACAATTTCATATACTCAATAACATGACTCATTCATTCATGAAAACAAAAAATAACAGGGAAACTGTAAAAAGTAGAAACACCATGCGTTGGGTCAATATATCCCTCTGTTATATTCATTCAAATGTAAATGGAAACTTACATTTAGTAAGAACTATCTGCTACTAACCTGTAGCCCTATTCAAGCATACAATGATCTCCTAACAATTTGCAGTAGCCCTATCCAGGCATACAATGCATCCACTTATACAAGAAGTACTCTAGGGTTTCCTCCAACTACCTATCTACCCGTGAAAAAAAACTAACTACCACTTAAGTTCTATTACATTAAAGTCTAGGAGTGAAACTCCCAAATCATTCGTGATCATTCATCTCCCAAGAATTTTGATCTTCTTTAGTTTTCAATTAGTTAAAAAAAAACATTTGTAGGAAACACTAGCATTAAGATTCTAAATTGATTGAAAGGTATGCTAAGGCGCTGAGTTGTCTTTCCACATGTGCTTGCTGATGATGCTCCTACATCATCTCCATAGATTCCTTTGTAGCTATTAGATAAAACAAGGTCCTCATCTAACCATAAATGATTATATTTGGAGTCATTACTTAAATATTAGTTTGTTTAGTTTCAATCCTAGCATTAAAGTCTCCTAGAAGGAGGATATTACCTTCATTTTTCAAACTATAAACATCTAGTTCTAAATTATTATAGGGACAAGTTTTATCTATATTGTTTTTCTTATAAAAAGTAGAATTAATATGTGAAAAATAGAGAATTGATATATACATCTTCTTAACATTGGTGTCTCAAAATTTCTATCCAAATGTACTAATTAAGAGGGTCAATCTTATGAAGTTGAATGTGAGGAGAAATTTTGTTTCTAATATAACAATCTATGTTTCCTATTCCTCTACAGGGGGATTTTTTGTTCCATGCTGACAACAAGACAAATCCTTCCATGTTAGGGATCTTAGACTCCTCATGCTCCCAAGTTTCAACTAGATAGATAGTATCAATATCACTCAAGATCTAACTTATCATATGACCTTTGTGCCATGGAAAGACACGACAATCCAAAAAAAGGATCTCAAGTGTCCCAAATTCTTATTTATTATTATTCTTCTAGTCTCTATTTATAATTATTTCCCATTTTCCTTCTTTCCTGGTTTATTTTACCTTTTGAACTTCTGTCCTTAATCCAGCTTGGTCTTTGGGAATGAGGTCTTCATTTACAAATATTCCTGACCCTTTTAAGCTCAAAGATTTACTAAGTATGTTATATTCAAGGTCATTACAACTTACTTCGAAATGGATCAACCTATCTTTGTGATCAATTATTTTTCTTAGCCTCTTTGCTTCTATGAGGTAATTTGTATCAATTTGTGATTTATTATTTAATTCTTCTTTTATTATTGCTAGCGTATCCTCCTCTTTTGTTCTTTTATACCAAACATTATGAGGTTCAAGGCTCTTTTGTTATGATCATGGTTGAGTTCGATTAGCTGTTTCATTTCCTCTTTGATGGGTTTGATATCCAATTTGTTTTCCATATTACTGAGGGTCAAATTGTTGGTTAGTTTTTCTTCTAGCTCTTTAATCCTATCTCTCAAGTTGTGATTTTTTTCAACCCCTCCTTCTTTGGTTGATTGTTTATGTTTTTCCATTTCTTGAATCCTATCCTTCATTGTCTGCAATTCAATCTTAAACCTTAAGAATCTATCCTCTATTTGAGTTTGAATGGTATCTTTAATTTTTTTTTATCAATCCTTTCCTCTACTCTCTTTGGAGTTTTGTGTCTCTTTCTTCACTCCTTTTTTCTAATGTTTCTAACTCTGTTTGGATTTTGACATCTCTCTCTTCTCTTATTTTTTCTATTGATTACATATAATGGTAAAGAATCTCTAGGATGATTTTGGGGAGCCTTTGGGGAGCCTCCCCTTGTTAGGAAGACTTTTTAGAATAGGTGGTGGAGTGCTCATATTGAAAATAAGAGAAAAAAAATGTAACAAATATTATTTTTGATTGACTTTATCTCTCAAATAAACGATACCCTTCCACTACCACTATAACCCCAAGTGTTCCACAAAGCCCACAAACATGGAGCACAAGTAAATCGGGGTGAGAATCTAACTTGAGACCTCCTTTACATATTTCCTTCCATTTACATGGCACTTGCCAATGGTTCTACACCCCTACTGGCCAAATCAACTTTTACTTATCAAACTTAAAACAAAAAATATTTAAATATCTTTAAGTTAATAGATTATAAATATATTTTAAATTGAAATTGAATCAAAGTAAAAAGTGACCCACCTTATTTCACATGTCCAATTGCTCAACATATTAAAGAAACCAAAAATAATTTCGATGAATGAAATTAAATTTGGATTATTGAAACTTAAGAAATATAATGAAATTGCTTTGTTTTCTCTAAAATTATATTTCTGTGTTCAAAATATTTGAGAAAAACTTTCCTAAATAGCCATAATTTTAATGAGAAAAAAAGTTTAAAAATAATTCAAAATTGAGATTTAATGTGGACATCCTCAAAATAAATTATAAATTACTTTCACAAATTACAAATTTAAAAAATAGGAAATTAAACATAATTATCTTAATTTGTTATTTTTTTTTAATTTGTAAGTTTTGGAAATAATTTATAATTTATTTTGAGTATGTCCACATTAAATCTCTATTTTGAATTTTTTTTAACCTTTTTACTAGTCAAAATTACACTGATTTAGGAACAAAGATTTTCAACACAGAAATAGAATTTTAAAGAAACCAAAGCAATTTACTTACATTTCTTAAGGTGTGATAACCTAAATATTATTTCAATGAAAATTAATGACCATCATCATCATGAAATTGGGGGTTGGTTGATTCCTAAAAAGCCATGGGATGAAAGAGTGTCTCAAGCCCACTCAATTCTTAAAAATCCATGGGATGAAAGAATGTGTCACCTTTGTGACACTAAGAATGTTGAATATGAAAATAATTTTCTCTTAATATGTCCATCCTATACCCGGATTAAATTTCATTTTCAAAATATTTGTGAGACTAGCAACCTTCCTAACATATTAACTCAACAAAACTATGATTATCTTGGCAAGATTCTCTTAATGAATACAAAAACAAAATTCTAAAAAATTGCAAGTAGATATACCAATTTGATCTTAGTAGAGGTTAATCATCATCATCATACAAAACACATATATATGAAAGAATATTACTTTTTTTTCATTTATCTATATCTATATTTATATATTTATGGTAAATATTAATTTTTAAAGTATATATTTGGGAGATGAAATAAACGGAATCTTGAATGACTGTGTAAAAATATGCTCATTTATGTGTAAATAGATCTTAATATTTTTTTGTAAATAAAACAATGATCATAATTGGAATGTGGATCACCAAGGGAAATCCTATATGTTAAAAGAAATTTTCTTCCAAGCAAATAGTTTTTTTAAAGTCTCTTTAGGTGGTAGAAAGATATATATAAATGATGATATTGTACTTTGATATAATTATGTAATGTGGATCTTAGGAGAATGATACAAGGTTAACAAACAAATAGAACTAGCAACAACCATTTTTATGTAAAAATTGGTTGATATACGCCGATCGGTGCCATTTTCCACCTTTTTAAATTAATGGCGCCGATCGGCATATATCAACCACTTTTTACATAAAAATGGTTGTTGCTTGTTGACGGTCGACATGCTTGAAATAACATTAATGCATTAAATACATTAATACATTAATTAATTAATGTATTAATATATTAATTAACAATAATGCTTTAATTTATTATTGTTTTAATGCTTTAATGTATTAATACATTAATATATTAATGTATTAATGTATTAATGCATTAATGCATTGATTAGTATTAATTAGTAATAATGCATTAATGCATTAATGTATTAAACATTAATGTATTAAACATCAATATATTAATAATTAGTAATAATGCTTTAATTTATTAATGTATTAATAATTCTTTAATATATTAATACATTAATGTATTAAATATTTTATAAATAAAACATAAATATTCATACTAAAACATTAATAATAAAGAATTGATGCATTAAAAAAGTATTTATACATTATTAAAATATTAATATATTACTAATACATTATAATAATGTATTAACTCATTATTATAAATGTAGTAATAAAACACAAACAAATACATTACCTAATAAATTATAATAGTATATTAAATGATACTTTGTTAATGTATTATTAATATCTTATCTTATTAATGTATTAATACAATATTAATAATATATCAATGTCAAATTAATATATTATTATAAAATAATAATATATTATTATTAATAATACATTATTATAGAATAATAAAGTAAAACATTTATAAGGTAATACATGAATAAAACATTAATACATAAAAAAAAGTATTAAAGTAATAAAAAATACATTAAATTATTATATTAAAACTATTATATTAAAGTACTAATACATTAATAAAATATTTATACAATATTAATACATTAATTAATAAGATAATGATACATTAATAAAGTAACGATACATTAATACTTTAATAATATATCACCCAAATTAATATATTATAGTAATGTATTAACTCATTATTATAATGTTAATTTTTTTTATAAATAACATATTTATAGATTATTAATTAATGTATTAATAAAGCACTAACAAATACATTAAGTAATAAATTATAATAATATATTAAGTCATTATTATTGTGTTTAAATTTATTATAGTTAATATATTTATATATTCTTAATTAATAAATTAATGTATTAATAAAATATTTATACATTATGAAACAATACATTAATAAAGTATTGTTAATTAATACATTAATAAAGCATTAAAACAATAAAAAAAAATTAATTTATAATAGTACATTAATATATTGAAGTAATAAAGTACAAATACAATAAACTATATATATATATATATATATATATATATATATATATATATAGTTTATTGCATTGCGACAACTGTAAATGTGTTGTTCATCACAATGTGACGTTGGGAAATGTTCGTCACAATGCAATGGAAATGTTCATCATAATGCAATGTTAGTCACAATGCAATGGAAATGTTCATCATAATGCAGTGGAAATGTCAGTCACAATGAGATGTATGGAATCATGTTTTACTTTTTAGACAATGATTTATATTTTTCCTAAGGACATTGATAACAAAAGGGAAATGTTCGTCACATTGTGACGATGGGAAACATTCGTCACAATGAGACATTGGTAAATGGTCGTCACATTGTGACGTTGGGAAATGTTCGTCAGAATGCGACGTAGGGAAATGTTCATCATAATGCTATGGTAGTCACAATGTAATGGAAATGTTCATCATAATGCAATGGAAATGTTAGTCATAATGAGATGTACGGATTCGTGTTTTACTTTTTAGACAATGATTTATATTTTTCCTACGGACATTGATAACAAAAGGGAAATGTTCGTCACATTATGACAATGAGAAACGTTCATCATAATGCAATGTTAGTCACAATGCAATGGAAATGTTCATAATAATGTAATGGAAATGTTAGTCACAACGAGATGTATGGAATCATGTTTTACTTTTTAGACAATGATTTATATTTTTCCCATGGAAATTGATAACAAAAGGGAAATGTTAATCACATTGTGATGATGGGAAACGTTCATCACAATGTGACATTGGTAAATGGTTGTCACATTGCAACGTTGGGGAAATTTTCATCACAATGCGATGTAGGGAAATGTTCATCATAATGCAATGCTTGGAGACACTTGACACAGTGTAGAATCATCTTTTACTTTTGCGACATTGGGAAAATGGTCGTTATAATGTGGCGTCAATATTTTTTTGTCACAGTGCGATGTTGGGAAATGTTAGTCACAATGAGATGTATGGAATCATCTTTTACTTTGTATAAAATGATTTATACTTTTCCATAAAATGTATGGTAAAAATACAAATTAGTAAACAAAAATTTCAAATACATTATTTCCATATTATAACACTGAACCTCTTTCCATATATATATATATATATATATATATATATATATATATATAT
>ML806877.1:91623-122070 GCA_009831015.1 Picea engelmannii
TATTTTATGTAAGTATAAATTTAGATTTATAAGGGAGAACGGGTCCCTAGCTACCACTTAGTGTAGATGTAAGCTACTCCAAACCAATCCAGTCTCCACATTTTTATTTGTAATAAGCATATATCTAATTCTCTATTGGCAGGCATGACTATGAATTTCGGAGACTTGTGCCTATATAAACAAAAGCGTGTATCCATCTATATATATAAATGAAATTTATGAGCATCCCTTCTTACACTCTGAATATGATAAATATTCGACAAACACGCAACCATATCTATAAAATTAAATGAATACGAGATGGAATACTCTAGTGAAAATAACAGTCAATGTATTTCACCCATTTGTATTTTTTATTTGAGTAGACCAAAAGCCATCAACGGATAATAAATGAAAACTATGGGAAAAATGCATTCCTTTCTCTCATGAATTAGACCAATAGTATAGAAAAAAGCCGAGTGGCATAAACATTGAACACAGTGTTCAATTTTTTAAAGACAAGAATTCTTCGATACAGATTCTCATTCTGAGAATAAGTACGACTACGACTCTTTTCTAATAATTCAAGAAAATAAATTACATAGTGACTAGACTATTAATTCAATTACAAACTCAATACTTCCACAGGATCTGGCATTATGCAATTAATAAAAAGACAGCCCCTATTGTTTACTCCCATAAACGTTATAGTAGGCGGTAGAACTAGTTATAACAGAGCTAGTTGAACCATGAACTCCTTGGGTGATACTAAATCCTGTAGAGCTAGCCAAGAAGTGAGAGGATCAGAACAAGAATAACTTTTTGCGCAGAAGGCTGCAACAGGTATCCGAGACTTGCATGAATGAATAGCCTACAATTATTCAAATCCTTCAAACACTAGTCTCTATTTGTGGAAGAAATAACAAAGAAAATAGATTACAGTAGAACCTTTATCCCTTCAGGAAGTTACTTATCTTGTTGATGTGTGGGTTCGAGTCCTTGTCCCATCACCCGATGACTCTGTAAATTCTTGACCGAGGGAGGAGGACTTTGTACAATCTCTAATGGGTCCTCACAACAACATCAAGGTCCATCATTAGCGATACATACCATATCTCTTGAACGCTTGAAAAAAAAGAAAGAATTTTTTCTCCAGACATAAGCAGTTTAAATGAAATAAAAAAATCGATAATACTAGCCTCCTTAATGTCTAAATGATCCAAATCTATATTACAAACCATTCACACAGAACAAAGACTACCCAATATTTTGAGGCTAAAACCCCTTAGAATCGAATTAGCACGAGTAGTTGTTTTATAAATTCAATAATCATTACAGATAATATCTTCTTAACAAATTCAATAATGTGGGAAACACTAAATGATGAGTAACTTCAGTGGAAGGAAATGATCTCTTTTATCATAGGGTATGGCGTCGACATATCCTCCAAATATCGTCCCTCCCCAAATCGTGAAATGCTTAAGTGAGAAATTAGTTCCAGAGCCTTTCGTAAGCTCCATAATGACACAATAGACACGTTAAATCCTAAGAGTAAAACTTCACCTATGAGGTTAAATGTTGCAGTACGAGGACGGCTTGTCCATGTGCCAAGGGCCAAGTTGGCAGAACTGGACTGGATGAAGGGAGAGGTAAGAGTATTTCATACTAGTGTACTTAAATTCCCATTAAGTGATGGAAGACAGAGCCTTAACTTCCCTCTGACAATAGTCTATTCAAAAACCTCTAAAGATTCACAAAGTAAATGAGTCCCTTCAAGATTCAGCAGGTTGGGGACTCGACTACCTCAACTGTCTTGGCACAGTTAGTTTGTATTCAAAGGAAATTCAGTTGGGATAAAGTTTTTATGCTACCTAAAACTGTTAAGTAAAGAAAATTGAATGCGACAAATAGGGTAATATATTTAATCGGGACCATGTTATAATGCTAGGCTAAGCTCACTAAGGCGTTTCTTCAATAGTATGGAATAGCCCCGATCTGGTGGATATATATATATATATATATATATATATATATATATATATATATATATATATATTATGTGGTAAATATTTTACGAAATTTTGATTTGACCTTGCATTTAAGTTTTGCGCATAATCATAAAAGTTCCTTTGTGTAGGGAGAGAGACTAGGCTATAGGTCTTAAGGCTAGTCTCTAGGAATGGGAAATTATGTCTAAGTGGGGATCATAATCAAAAGGGGGAAAACCACTAAAACCTTGGAGGACTCATCGTCTAATCCCTGCATCTTGTAGCTTAGTCAAGATTATAGAGGGTACCTTACGGTGCACCAAGTATAAGTTACAACAAGGAAATTATAACTTTAATAAAGACTTTGTTTTTATAATCATGTAAGGATGAAATTGGAGATAAATGTGCCATCAATTTTTTTATTTTTTGGTGAATTTTGAGGTAGATTACATATGGTATCAGAGAAAAATGTTAAAACACTGGACCTGAACAGGGCCACTTTAGGGCTTAGTATATAGTTCGAGATGATGAAAAACTAATAAATATTTTTTTTACAAACAAAAAACCCTTTCTATTTTGTGTGAATTATGGCAGACCATAATGACGCAGAAATCAGAATGGAAGGAAATCCAAAGAAAGGACCTCCTGGAGACCCAAGACATAATAGTGACGGAAACTCACCTATGGAAGTACTACAAACAATGAGGAATCTTATTGTTGAACTGCAGGTTTTCAAAGAAAACAATGAGAAAATGAAGAAAGCACAACAGGAACAACAAGAGATAAATGAAGTCCTTTTGTGCAGCATAGTAACCAAGAAAAGCGCAAAGGATGATAATCGTGAAGAATAGGTCAGTAAGAAGGCCTCCAAGAACTCTAGTCATGAAGAAGAAAAAGATGACAACTCATTTGAGGGTACCCATTCAACTAAAGATAAAGAAAAACCAAACAAAAAAAGGAAACAAGTAGATCATCTTGAAGGGGAATTCAAGAAGATTAAACCTACTACATTTGACGAGGAATCCAGAATAGGAGAAGAAGCAAAGGCATGGTTATTGGACATCAAAAATTACTTCCAGATATGTAATAAATCCAGCAATATGAAGGTCAGAATGGCCATTTACAATCTGAAAGGGAAGGCCAGTATTTGGTGGTAGGACCTGAAACTGGCCAAGGGCCTAAAGGAGAAACAAATGGAATGGTTTGACTTTAAGAAATATTTCAAGAAACAATACCTATCTCAAAGATACTATGAAAGGAAAACAAAATAATTTTATGAGTTAAGACTTGGACAGATGACAATGGAGGAACTTATAAATAAATTTATGGAACTACTAAGGTTCGTACCTTACATCCGGGAGGATAAGGAAAAAATCCAATGATTCTTAAGTTGTTTACCACAGTCCTATAAAGACAGAATTGAGTTTGACAACCCCAAATCCTTGAGTGAAGTATTCAAGAAAGAAAAAATGTGCTACGACTAGTATAAACAGCGGGCAGAGTTTCCCAAAGCCTAGAAACATAAGAAACAAGATCGAATGAACTAGAAGAATAAGGGATACTAGCCAACTCTGTATCAGAATGCAGCAAAAAACTTCCGAGAAATTTTTTTCACTCCAATCTTCCAAATACGCAAGGCAAGGGTAAACCGGTAAATCTGGGAATGAAGAAGTTTGTGGACAACACCGATGAACCGCTAAAGTGCTGGGAATGTGGAGAACCTCACCTAAGGAGGAACTATCCATGTTTAATTTCAACAAACAAAACTGTTGTTCATAACTTGCAGGAAGCCTCGACAGTGGGTGATGTGGGCAAAAGACTGCATCGGATAAATGAAGCCATAGATGGTCGTCAAGATGACCACCAGTCCTTCGTGGTAGAAATCGAATGTAAAGTCAATAATACCCAAATTTCTATTTTAATTGACCCTAGAGCTATGTTAAGTTATATTACTCATGGTGTAGTAGAGACAAATAAATTTAATAAATTGAAGCATGCAAAATCATGGTTGGTACGACTAGCTACCAGAACTAAAAGGAAAGTAGTTGACTTTATTTTTGATTTTGAGTTCAGCTTAGATGGTCAGAACATAAGAACAAATCTGAACATCCTACCACTAGGATCTTATGATATGATTATCAGAATGGATTGGTTGGAAAGGCACAAGGCAGTATTCGATTGTTATACAAAGACACTTAACTATAAAGGCAATTATAACACTACTAGAAAACCCCAAGGTATAACAAAACATGTATCGGTTAGACAAGTTTCTGCGATGCAATTCAAGAAATGTATGAGAAAGGGATGTCAAGTTTATGCCATCCAATTGACAAACCTGTTAGAAAAGAAAGACAAACCTAACTTGGAAGACTTTGTTGTTTTACGTGATTTTAAAGACATATTTGTTGATGAAATACCTGAATTACCCCCCAGAAGAGAAATAGAATTCTCCATAGACCTGCTACCTGGTTCAGCCCCTACCTCGAAAGCACCTTACGGAATGAGTTTACCAGAATTGACATAATTGAAAATACAACTATAGGAGTTATTGGAGAAAGAGTATATTAGGCCAAGTGTTTCACCTTGGGGAGAACCTGTCCTCTTTGTGAATAAGAAAGACGGTACTCTAAAACTATGTATATATTATAGACAATTGAACAAAGTGACTATTAAAAACAAGTACCCTTTACTGAGGATAAACGATCTATTCGATCAAGTAGGTGGGGCAAATATTTTTTCAAAGTTGGATTTATGATCTGGATACCATCAAGTTAGGATAAAATATGAGGACATAAGAAAGACCAAATTTTCGAACAAGATATAGACATTACGAATTTGTGTTTATGCCTTTCAGACTCACTAATGTGCCAACCACATTCATGTGTTTAATGAATAGTATTTTTAGTCAATACTTGGACAAATTCGTGCTGATTTTTATTGACGATATTCTGGTATATTAAAAAATAGAAGAAGAACACAAAGAACATTTAAGAATCATCCTACAAACTTTGAGGAAACACCAACTATATGCTAAATTCGACAAGTGTGATTTCTACTAGAAGAAGATACAATACCCAGGACATACAATTTCTGCAGAGGGCATTGCAGTTGACCCTGAGAAAGTAAGAGCCATTATGGAATGGTCAGTACCGAAGGATGTAGCAGACATCCAGTCATTCATGGGAATCACTGGATATTATTGTAGATTTATAGAATGGTTTTCCAAGATAGCCTACCCCATCACATCATTACAAAAGAAAGGGACCAAGTTTAACTGGTCACAAAAGTTCCAAGATAGTTTTAATAAGTTGAAGGAATTATTAACGACTGCACCCATTTTAAAGGTAGCAGACCCAGATAAAAACTTTATGGTCTGTGTTGACACGAGTAAATTAGGACTAGGTGGTGTCCTAACTCAAGAAGGACACGTTATTTTCTATGAGTCACGAAAGTTAAATGAACATGAGAAAAACTAAGTCACTCATGATTTAAAATTGGCAGCAATAATAGACGCCTTAAAAATTTGGTGACACTACATAGTGGGCAGAAAGTTTCTACTATTGATGGATAATAGCAGGGTGAAATATTTGTTTAACCAACCAGATCTTAATGCAAGGTGGCTATCCTTTTTGAGGGAATTTGACTTTGAGGTAAGACATATCAAAGGGAAGGAAAATAAGCTAGCATATGCTTTAAGCAAAAGAGTCCACGGGATATTTGAGATAAACGTCAGCAAGGAAGAAAGCGATCTAGAATAGAGAATAAGGATGGCAAGTAGTAATGACAAAAATTACACTAAGTTAGTGGCAGAATTACAAAACACTACAACAAAATTAGACAAACCAGACCCGAGCATTGATAAAAATGAGCTATTACGATTTAAAAATAGACTTTATCTACCCAATTCGGCGGAGTTAAAGATAACAATTCTTGATGAAGTGCATAAGAAATCGTATTCCGATCATCCAGGATACCAGAAAATGATAACAACACTCAGGAAATTATTCTATTGGCCTAACATGAAGGACCAAACAACAGAATACTTGGCTAGGTGCCAAGATTTTCAGCAGGTAAAAGATGAACACCAACATCCAACCAACCTATTACATCCATTACCAGTACCAAAATGGAAATGGGAGACCATATCGCTGGACTTTATTACAGGATTTCCCCAAATCCAGAAACAAAATGACTCTATCATTGTTGTAATCGATAAACTCAGTAAGTCAACACACTTTATTCAAGTAAAGTCTACTTTTAAAGCTATAAACATTGCTGAAATATTTATGAAATAAATTTTTAGACTGCATGGTATTCCTAAAATGGTGATTTCAGATAGAGATGTAAAATTCATGTCTTCTTTTTGGAAGGAATTGTTTGTTGGGATAAATACCAATTTGAATTTCAGTATGAGCTACCATCCAAAATCGGATGGGCAAACTGAGAGGACAAACCAAATTGTAGAAGAGATGCTCCACATGTACGTAAGAACAAAACCTAGCAAATGGGAAGACTATCTACACCTAGTAGAATTTTCATATAACAATGGGTACCAAACTTCGGCTAAGATAAGCCCATTTGAGGTAATGTACGACAAAAAGTGTACGAATCCAATTAGTTGGGACAACCCGACTGACAGACTTATGGTTGAACTAGATATGCTCCAAGAAATGGAGAATATGGTAAGAATGGTACAAAGAAACTTAAAAGAGGCACAAAACATGAAAAAGAGTTATGTGGACCAGAAAAGAAGACACTTGGAGTTTCAAGTGGGGGATCATGTTTACTTGAAATTCAAAGCACGGAAAATTTCACTAAGACTCGGGAACTGTGCCAAGTTGTCACCCAGGTTTTCTGGGCCCTTTGAAATACTAGCTTGAATTGGACCCATAGCATACCAACTTGCATTTCGAGCTAATCTAAAAATTCATAATGTATTTCATGTTTCTTTATTGAAAAAATGTGTTCATGACCCTACTCATATGGTTGATTGGAACTTGGTGTAGGTGGAACCAGTCGATGAGTTCTAGGTGAAACCCCTACGTATTCTGGACCGGAGATAAATAACACTTCGAAACATAGCCGTCACTTAGGTAAAGGTGCAATGGAATCACTTTAGTCCCGAGGGGGCCACTTGGGAGTTGGAGGGAGATTTGGAGAAATCTCTTCCAATCTTGTTCCAAGAAAGAGACAAACACTAAGGACAATGTTTTATTGAAGGGGGAAAGGATGTGACATCCCCCAAAAATAAATTATTTTTGAATTCGAAAAAATTATTAGGAAAATCATTTCATTTTTGGTAAATTTGAATCTGGAAAATTTTTGCCATTATGGAAATTCCAAATTTGGAATTTGGTAAATTGTAATTAATTATGGTGACTGTTGGGCATAAATCTGATTTGACCCAACTAACTATTTGACTATGACAGTTGTATGAAAACATAATATTTTATATTTAATGCAGGAGGACAAATGGAGCATCCATGTTAAATTCAACTGACCATGACTCCATGAGTGGGGAACATGTTGGAACTACCACAGGGATGATTGTTACAAGTGGAAAATCAGGGATTTGGCCACTGGCAGCCCATGAGAATCAGGGATTTAGAAAGTTGGGAAAATTCCCAAGAGAGGGAAAAGACCTAGGCAAAAATGGCATAAATAAAATTTTTGAGGAGGCAGGACACTACCGAGTATGCTGGGAAAATACTATGAGTTTTTTTGTTGTTATCAAAACTACTGATTGAGTGTGAGGCAAGAGGAGACTGGTGAATTTGAAAACCATTTCTGAGGAAGAGGTTCCAAGTTTTCCGTCATGGACTCACGATGAGGCTAGGGGGTGAATTGGGCAAGTAATTTGGCTACCCTGTTCTACAGTTGGGAGGAACATGGTTGTTCCCTCTTCGTCCCACGCACTGGTTCAGATATGTAATCTTTTCCTTTTTATTTGAATGTGCACTGGTTCAGAGATATAAATTTCCTCTTTTGCTTGAATGATTGTAAATCTGATGTAATTGTATTTACTGTATCTAGAATGAGTTATTTCTACCTCTGTGGAATGAATTAGTTAAAGTGTCATGAAAATCATTAAAGTATTTATGGATACAATATCCTGAGCGAAAACCATTTTATGATACACATGTAGGAAGTCAACTTCCGACAGAATAGCTATAAATCAATTGTTGAGTAGCCCTTTATGATTGAAATTTAAAATCTGTACGAAAGTTAGAAATTCTTTAATCTCTTCCTAGGATAATCGAATGGATTAGTGCGATTAAATTTTGGAAGTAAATTTCATTCTATAATTAGATTTCCGTAATAATAAGGGTATTTCCTTTACTTCGAAACTTCTGGCGTAACACATCTAGACACGCACAGATTAAAACTAATATATATATATATATATATANTATTTTCTGTAAGTACAAATTTAGATTTGTAAGGGAAAATAGGTCACTAGCTACCACTTAGTGTAGATGTAAGATACTCTGAACCAATCCAGTCCCCACATTTTCATTTGTAATAAGCATATATCTGATTCTCTATTCGCAGGCATGAGTATGAATTTCAGAGTCTAGTGCCTATATAAACAAATATGTGTATCCAACTATATATAAATGAAATTGATGAGCATCTCTTCTTACACTCTGCATATGATAAATCTTCGAGAGACATGCAACCATATCTATAACATTAAATGAATAAGAGCTGGAATACTCTAGAGAAAATAACAGTCAATGTATTTCACCCATTTGTATTTTTTATTTTAGACCAAAAGCCATTAGCAAATAATAAAAGAAAACTATGGGAAAAATTATTTCCTTTCTCTCAAGAATTATACCAATAGTATAGAAAAGAGTCGACTGGCATAAACATTGAACACAATGTTCAATTTTTCAAAGAGAAAAATTCTTCGATACAGATTCTCATTCCGAGAAGAAGTACGACCAAGACTGTTTTCTAATAATTCAAGACAAAGAAATTACATAGTGAATAGGCTATTCATTTAATTACAGACTCAACACTTACACAGGATCTGGAATTATGCCATTAATAAAAATATTACCCCTATGGTTTACTCCCATAAACGTTACAGTAGGTGGTAGAACTAGTTATAAGAGAGCTAGTTGAACCATGAACCCCTTGGGTGATACTAAACCCTGTAGAGCTAGCCAAGAAGTGAGAGGCTCATAACTAGTATACATTTTTGCTTAGAAGGTTGCAACGGGTATCCGAGACATGCATAAATGAATACCCTACAAGTATTCAAATCCTTTAAACATTAGTCTCTATTTTCGGAAGAAATAATAAAGAAAATAGATTATGATAGGACCTTTATCCCTTCAAGAAGTTACTTATCTTGTTGATGTGTGGGTTCGAATCCTTATCCCATCACCTGATGTCTGTGTAAATTCTTGGCTGAGCGAGGAGGACGTCGTACGATCTCTGATGTGTCCTTGCAACAACATCAAGGCCCATCATTAGAGATACATACCGGATCTCTTGAACGCTTAAAACAAAAGAAAGAAATTTTTATCCAGACGTGAGCAATTTAAATGAAATATAACAATTGATAATACTAGCCTCTTTAATGTCTAAATGATGCAAAGCTATATTACAAACCATTCACACAAAACAGAGACTACCCAATCTGTTGAGGCTAAAACCCCTCAGAACCGAATTAGCGCGAGCAGTTGTTTTATAAATTCAATAATCATTACAGAGAATATCTTCTTACCAAATTCAATAATGCGGGCAACACTAAATGACGAGTAACATTTGTGGAAGGAAAGGACCTCTTTTATTGTAGGGTCTTCTCTTAAACTAATCAGGAATCATAACGGACTTATAATAGGAATAGTACACAACAATATGTTAACCCGAAAAGAAAATAAAACACCCGCACAATCTCACAAAAATTCCATTATCAGAATTTAGTTACGGACTGTAAGGGCCAACGCTAATCATGAACTACAGGACCCTAGAAAATGAAAATGAAGTAAACTTCATCCCTTGCCAAACTGGATGGGATGGAACTAGTATGGGGTGCTAGATTAATAAAGAAAAACTTACTCCAACGAGAGACTTCAAGTGAGCAACGACTTTCAGGTTATGGAGAAACCAGAAACGATTTTCTTTTAGAGAAACATCAAAGGCGTAAAACCCATACGACAGAACAAGGGTCCAGGATGCCTGGGGATCTCAAGGAACCAAAGGATGAATTAATGGTATGCCTTACCTTTTGGAAGCAGTAAATAACCCGAGATGGGGAAAACAAAAAGGGATAGGTTAAATAAAGAAGGATAGGTATGACTAAGAGGAATTTGTTAATATACTTAAAATTTTGAAACCCCAATTATGAATCAGAACACAGAGCCAACGAAAGGCTTACCAGGGAAGGAAAATGTCGTCGACATATCCTCCGGATAGTGGCCCTCCCCAAATCGCAAAATGCTTCAGTGAGAAATTGGTTGCAGAGGCTTTCGTAAACTCCATAATGACACAATAGACACGTTAAAGCCTAAGAGTAAAACTTCACCTACGAGGTTAAATGTTGCAGTATGAGGGATGGCCTGTCCATGTGCCAAGGGCCGAGTTGGCGGAACTGGACTCGATGAAGGATGAGGTAAGAGTATTTGAAACTTGCGTACTTAAATTTCCATTAAGTGATGGAAGACAGAGCCTTAACTTCACTCTGACAGTAGTCTATTCAAAAACCTCAAAACATTCACAAATTAAATGAGTCCTTTCAAGATTCGACGGGTTGGGGACTCGGTTACCTCAACTGTCTTGGCACAGTTAGTTTGTATTCAAAGGAAATTCGGTTGGGATAAAATTTTTACGCTACCTAAAACTATTAAGTAAAGAAAATTGTATGTGACAAATAGGGTAATATATTTAATCGTGACCATGTTATAATGCTAGGCTAAGCTCACTAAGGTGTTTCTTCAATAGTATGGAATAGCCCCAATCTGGTGGATATATATATATATATTATTTGGTAAATCCTTTTTGAACTTTCGATTTGACCTTGCATTTAAGTTTTGCATGTAATCCTAAAAGTTCCTTTGTGTAGGGAGAGAGACTAGGCTATAGGTATTAAGGCTAGTCTCGAGGAATGGGAAATTATGTCTAAGTAGGGATCAAAATCAAAAGGGGGAAAACCACTAAAACCTTGGAGGACTCATCATATAATCCCTGCATCATGTAGCTTATACAGGATTGTAGAGGGCACCTTATGGTGCGCCAAGTATAAGTTATGACAAGGAAATTATAACTTTAATAAAGGCTTTGTTTTTATAATCATGTAAGGATAAAATTGGAGATAAATGTCTCATCAAATTTTTTTTTTTTTGGTGAATTTTGAGGTACATTACATATGGTATTAGAGAAAAATGTTACAACACTGGAACTAAACAGGGCCACCTTAGGGCTTAGTATATAGTTCGACATGATGAAAAACTAATAAATATGTTTGTTACAAACATAAAACCCTTTCTGTTTTGTGTGAATTATGGTAGACCAGAATGACATAGAAACTAGAATCTAAGGAAATCTAGAGCAAGGACCTCCTAGAGACCCAAGACAAAATAGTGATGGAAACTCACCTACGGAACTACTGGAAAGAATGAGGAATCTTATTGTTGAACTGCAGGTTTTCAAAGAAGACAATGAGAAATTGAAGAAAGCACAACAGGAACAACAAGAGATAAATGATGTCCCGTTGCACAACATAGTAACCAAGAAAATCCCAAAGGACGATAATCATGAAGAAGAGGTCAATAAGAGGGCCTCCAAGAACTCTTGTCCTGAAGTAGAAAAATAGGAAAGCTCATTTGAGGGTACCCCTTCAGCTGAAGATAAAGAAAAAACAGACAAAAAAATGAAACAAGTAGATCATCTTGAAGGGGAATTCAAGAAGATTAAACGTGCTACATTTGACGGGGAATCCAGAACAGGAGAAGAAGCAAAGTCATGGTTATTGGGCATCAAAAAATACTTCCAGATATGTAATAAATCCAGCATTATGAAGGTCAGAATGGCCATTTACAATCTGAAAGGGAAGGCCAATATTTGGTGGCAGGACCTGAAACTGGCCAAGGGCCTAAAGGAGAAACAGATGGAATGGTTTGACTTTAAGAAATATTTCAAGAAATAGTACCTATATGAAAGATACTATGAAAGGAAAACAAAAGAATCTTACGAGTTAAGACTTGGACATATGACAATGGAGGACCTTATAAATAAATTTCTGGAACTACTAAGGTTCGTACCTTACATCCAGGAGGATGGGGTAGAAAGACAACGATTCTTAATTTGTTTACCACAGTCCTACAAGGACAAAATTGATTTTGACAACTGCAAATCCTTGAGTGAAGTATTCAGGAAAGAACGAATGTGCTACAACCAGTACAAACAGCGGCCAGAGTTTCCCAAAGCCTGGAAATATAAGAAACAAGATTGAATGAACCAACAGAAGAAGGGATACCAGCCAAATCCTTATCATAATGCAGCGAAAAGATTTTTGAGAAAATATTTTCACTCCAATGATCCAAATACGCAAGGCAACAGTAAACCGATAAATATGGGAATGAAGAAGTTTGGGGAAAAACCCCGCAAACCGTTAAAGTGCTAGGAATGCGGAGAACATCACCTAAGGAGGAACTTTCCACGTTTAATTTCACCAAACAAAACTGTTGTTCATAACTTGCAAGAATCCTCGACAGTGGGTGATGTTGGTAGAAGCCTCCATAAGATAAATGCAGCCATAGATGGTCATCAAGATGACCACCAGTCCTTTGTGGTAGAAATCAAATGTAAAATCAATAACACGCAAATTTCTATTTTAATTGACCCCAGAGCTACGTTAAGTTATATTACTCTTGGTGTAGTAGAGACGAATAAACTTAAGAAACTAAAGCACGCAAAATCATGGCTGGTACAACTAGCTACAAGAACTAAAAGGAAAGTAGTTGACTTTATTTATGATTTTGAGTTCAGCTTAGATGGTCAGAACGTAAGAACAAATCTGAACATCCTACCACTAGGATCTTATGATATGATTATCGGAATGGATTGGTTGGAAAGGCACAAGGTAGTACTCGATTGTTATACAAAGACAGTTAACTATATAGACGATTATGACACTAATAGAATAGCCCAAGGTACCAAAACCTATATCGGTTAGACAAGTTTCCACGATGCAATTCAAGAAATGTATGGGAAAGGGATGTCAAGTTTATGCCATCCAGGTAGCAAACCTAGTAGAAAAGAAAGACAAACCTAACTTGGAAGACTTTGTTGTTTTACGCGATTTCAGAGACGTATTTGTTGATGAAATACTTGAATTACCCCCTAGAAGAGAAATAGACTTCTCCATAGACCTGCTACTTGGTTCAGCCCCTACCTCGAAAGCACCTTACCGAATGAGTTTACCAGAATTGACAGAATTGAAAATACAACTGCAAGAGTTATTGGACAAAGAGTATATCAGGCCAAGTGTTTCACCTTGGGGAGAACCCGTCCTCTTTGTGAAGAAGAAAGATGATACTCTAAGACTATGTATAGATTATAGACAATTGAACAAAGTCACTATTAAAAGCCAGTACCCCTTACCTAGGATAAGCAATCTGTTCGATCAAGTAGGTGGAGCAAAGATTTTTTCGACGTTGGATTTACGATCTGGATACCATAAAGTTAGGATAAAATATGAGGACATAAGGAAGACCATATTTTCAAACAAGATATGGACATTACGAATTTGTGGTTATATCTTTCGGACTCACTAACGCGCCAACCACATTCATGTGCTTAATGAATAGTATTTTTAGTCAATACTTGGAAAAATTCGTGCTTATTTTTATTGGCTAAATTCTGGTATATTCAAAAATAGAAGAAGAACACGAAGAACACTTAAGAATCATCCTACAAACTTTGAGGAAACACCAACTGTATGCTAAATTCGACAAGTGCAATTTTTACCAAAAGAAGATGCAATACCTAGATGTAAATTCTGCAGAGGGCATTGCAGTCAACCCTGAGAAAGTAAGAGCCATTATGGAATGGTCGGTACTAAAGGATGTAGAGGGCATCTGGTCATTCATGGGAATCACCAGATATTATCGCAGATTTATAGGAGGGTTTTCCAAGATAGCCTACCCCATCACATCGTTACAAAAGAAAGTGACCAAGTTTAACTGGTCACAAAAGTGCCAAGATAGTTTTAATAAGTTAAAGGAATTATTAACGACCGTGCCCATTTTAATGGTAGAAAACCCAGATAAATATTTTACGGTTTGTGTTGACACAAGTAAAGAAGGACTAGGTGGTGTCCTAACTCAAGAAGGACAGGTTATTTTCTATGAGTCACGGAAGTTAAAGGAACATGAGCGAAACTACGTCACTCATGATTTAGAATTGGCAGCAGTAATACATGCCTTAAAAATGTGGCAACACTACATAATGGGCATAAAGTTTCTACTATTGATGGATAATAGCAAGGTGAAATATCTGTTTAAGCAACTAGATATTAATGCAAGGCAAGAAAGGTGTTTAGCGTTTTTGAGAGAATTCGACTTTGAGGTAAGACATATCAATGGGAAGGAAAATAAGGTAGAAGATGTTTTAATAAAAAGAGTCCACGGGATATTTGAGATAAACATCAGCAGGGCAGAAAGTGTTCTGGAATAGAGAATAATGACAGCAAGTAGTAATGAAAAAAATTACACTAAGTTAGTGGAAAAATTACAAAACAATACAACAAACTTAGAGAAACCAGACCTGAGCATCGATAAAAAAGGGTTATTATGATTTAAGTATAGACTTTACTTACGCGATTCAACGGAGTTAAAGATAACATTTCTTGATGAAGTACATAAGAAACCATATTCCGGTCATCCAGGATACCAGAAAATGATAACATCACTCAGGAAATTATTCTATTGGCCTAACCTGAAGGGAGAAACAACAGAATACTTGACTAGGTGCCAAGATTGTCAGTAAGTAAAAGTCGAACACCAACATCCAGCCGACCTATTACAGCCATTACCAGTACCAGAATGGAAATGGGAGACCATATCGCTAGACTTTATTACAGGTTTTCCCAAAACCCAGAAACAAAACGACTCTATCATGGTTGTAATCGATAAACTCAGTAAGTCTGCACACTTTATCCTAGTAAAGTCTACTTTTAAATCTATAAACATTGCTAAAATATTTATGAAATAAATTTTTAGACTGCATGGTATTCCTAAAATGATGATTTCAGATAGAGACATAAAATTCACGTCCGCTTTTTGGAAGGAATTGTTTGCAGGAATAAATACCAATTTGGATTGCAGTACGAGATACCATCCACAAATGGATGGGCAAACTGAGAAGTCAAACCAAATTGTAGAAGATATTCTCTGCATGTACGTAAGAACAAAACCGAGCAAATGGGAAGACTATCCACACCTGGTAGAATTTGCATATAACAATGGGTACCAAACTTTGGCTAAGCTAAGCCCCTTCGAGGTACTGTATGACTGAAAGTGTACAACTCCAATTAGCTAGGAAAACCTAGATGACAGACTTATGGTTGGACCAAAGATGCTCCAAGAAATGGACAATATGGTAAGAAAGGTACAATGAAACTTAAAAGAGGCACATGACAAGTAGAAGTGTTATGCGGATAAGAAAAGAAGACACTTGGAATTTCAAGTGGGCGATCATGTTTACTTGAAAGTCAAAGGCCAAAAAAGTTCACTAAGACTCGGGAACTGTGCCAAGTTGGCACCGAGGTTTTGTGGGCCCTTTGAGATACTAACTCGAATTGGACCCGTAGCATACCAACCTGCAATTCTAGCTAATCTAAAAATTCATAATGTATTTCATGTTTTTTTATTGAAAAAATATGTTCATGACCTTACTCATATGGTTGATTGGAACTTGGTGCAGTTGGAACCAGAAGGCGAGTTCCAGGTGGAACCCCTGCGTATTCTGGACCGGAGAAAAACAACACTTCGGAACAGAGCCATCGCTCAGGTAAAGGTGCAATGGAAGCACTTTATTCCTGAGGAGGCCACTTGGGAGTTGGAGGGAGATTTGCAGAAATCTCATCTGATCATGTTCCAAGAAAGGGATGAACACTGAGGACATTTTTTTATTGAAGGGGGAAAGGATGTGACATCCCCCCAAAATAAATTATTTTTTAATTCGAAAAAATTATTAGGAAAATCATTTCATTTTTGGTAAATTCGAATCTGGAATTTTTTTTCCATTATGGAAATTCCAAATTTTGAATTTGGTAAATTGTAATTAATTATGGTGATTGTTGGGAAGAAATCTGATTTGACCCAACTAACTACTTGACCATGACACTTGTATGAAAACATAATATTTTATATTTAATGTAGGAGGACAAATGGAACAAGCATGTTAAATTCATCCGACCATGACTCCATGAGTGGGGAACATGATGGAACTACCTCAGGGTTGATTGTTACAAGTGGAAAATAAGGGATTTTTCCACTGGCAGCCCCTGAGAATCATGGATTTAGAAAGCTACGGAAATTCCCAACAGAGGATAAAGACCTAGGCAAAAAGGGCATAAATAGCATATCCGAGGAAGCAGGACATTGTCAAGTATGTTGGGAAAATACTATAGGTTTATTTGCTGTTATGAACACTACTGATTGAGTGTGAGGCAAGAGGAGACCAGTGAAATTGAAAACCATCGCTGAGGAAGAGGTTCCAAGTTTTCCCTCATGGACTCATTGTCGAGCTAGGGGGTGAATTGGGCAAGTAATTTGGCTGCCCTATTCTACGGTTGGGAGGAATTTGGTTCTTCCCTTTGTCTGCCCATGCACTGGTTCAGATATGTAATATTTTCCTTTTTATTTGAATCCTCACTGGTTCAGATATATAAATTTCCTCTTCTGTTTGAATGATTGTAAATCTTATGTAATTGTATTTACTATATCTAGAATGAGTTATTTCTAACTCTATGGAATGAATTAGTTAAAGTGTCGTGAAAATCATTAAGGTCTGTATGGATACAATAACCTGAGAGAAACTTGTTTGATGATACGCATGTAGGAAGTCAACTTCTGACAGAATAACTATAAAACAATTGTTGAGCATCCCTTTATGACTGAAATTTAAAATCTGTACGAAAGTTAGAAATTCTTTAATCTCTTCCTGGGATAATCGAATGTATTAATGAAATTAAATTTTGGAAGTAACTTTTGTTCTATAATTAGATTTATGTAGTAGTAAGGGTATTTCCTGTACTTCGAAACTTCTGGCATAACACATCTAGGCATGCACAGATTAAAATTAATATATATATATATATATATATATATATATATATATATATATATATATATATATATATATATATAATTGAAGTAAGTATTTCTGTAAGTACAAATTTAGATTTATAAGGGAAAATGGGACGCTAGCTACCACTTAGTGTAGATGTAAGCTACTCCGAACCAATCCAATCTCCATATTTTCATTTGTAATCAGCATATATCTAATTCTTTATTGGTAGGCATTAGTATGAATTTTGGAGTCTAGTGCCTATATGAACAAATATGTGTATCCAACTATATATATAAATTAAATTTATGAGCATCCCTTCTTACATTCTGCATATGATAAATATTCGACAGACATGAAACCATATCTATAAAATTAAATGAATAAGAGCTGAAATACTCTAGTGAAAATAACAGTCAATGTATTTCACCCATTTTTATTTTTTATTTCAGTAGACAAAAACCATCAGCGAATAAAAAAAGAAAACTATGGGAAAAATTATTTACTTTCTCTCATGAATTATACCAATAGTTTAGAACATAGTCGAGTCGCATAAACATTGAACACAGTATTCAATTTTTCAAAGACAAGAATTCTTCGATACAAATTCCCATTCCGAGAAGAAGTACGACCAGGAGTCTTTTCTAATAATTCAAGACAAAGAAATTACATAGTGACCAGGCTATTCATTTAATTACAGACTCAATAATTACACTGTGTCTGGCATTATGCCATTAATGAAAAGACGACCCCTATTGTTTACTCCCATAAACGTTACAGTAGGTGGGAGAACTAGTTATAACAGAGCTAGTTGAACCATGAACTCCTTGGGTGATACTAAAACCTGTAGAGCTAGCCAAGAAGTGAGAGGCTCAGAACCATAATACCTTTTTGCACAGAAGGCCACAACGGGTATTCGAGACTTGCATGAATGAATACCCTACAAGTATTCAAATCCTTTAAACATTAGTCTCTATTTACGGAAGAAATAACAAAGAAAATAGATTACAGTAGGACCTTTATCCCTTCAGGAAGTTACTTATCTGTTGATGTGTGGGTTCGAATCTTTGTCTCATTACCTGATGTCTATGTAAATGCTTGGCCGAGGGAGGAGGACATCGTACAATCTCTGATGGGTCCTTGCAACAACATCATGTCCCATCATTAGCGATACATACCATATCTCTTGAACGCTTGAAACAAAAGAAAGAAATTTTTATCCAGACGTAAGCAGTTTAAATGAAATAAAACAATGGATAATACTAGCCTCCTTAATGTCTAAATGATGAAAAGATATATTAAAAACCATTCACACAGAATAGAGACTACCCAATCTGTTGAGGCTAAAACCCCTCAGAACTGAATTAGCGTGAGTAGTTGTTTTATAAATTCAATAATCATTACAGAGAATATCTTTTTACCAAATTCAATAATGCAGGCAATGTTAAATGACGAGTAACATATGTGGAAGGAAAGGACCTCTTTTATCATAGGGTCTTCTCTTAAAATGATCAAGAATTGTAACAGACTTATACTAGGAATACTAAACAACACTATGTTAACCAGAAAGGAAAATAAAATGCCCGCACAATCTCACAGAAATTCCATTATTAGACTTTACTTACGGACTGTAAGGGACAACGCTAATCATGAACCACAGGACCCTAGAAAATGCAAATGAAGTAAACTTCATCCCTTGACAAACTGGATGGGATGGAACTGGTATGGAGTGCTAGATTAATAAAGAAAAACTTAGTCTAGCGGGAGACTTCAAGTGAGCAACGACTTGCAGGTTATGGAAAAGCCATAAATGATTTTCTTTCAGAGAAACATCTCAGGCATAAAACCCATATGACAGAACAAGGGTCCAGGGTACCTGGGGCTCTCAAGAAACCAAAGGATGAATTTACGGTAGGCCTTACCTTTCGGAAGCAGGAAATAACCCGATATGGGGAAAAATAAAAGGGATAGGTTCAAGAAAGAAGGATAGGTATGACTAAGAGGAATCTGTTAATATAATTAAAATTTTCAAACCCCAATTATGAATCAGAGCACAGATCCAATGAAATGCTTACTAGGGAAGGTGAATGGTCTTGACATATCCTATGGATAACGTCCCTCCCCAAGTCGCAAAATGCTTCAGTGAGAAATTAGTTGCAGAGCCTTTCATAAACTCCATAATGACACAATAGACACGTTAAAGCCTAAGAGTAAAACTTCACTTACGAGGTTAAATGTTGCAGTATGAGGGATGACCTCTCCATATGCCAAGGGTCGCGTTGGAAGAACTGGACTGGACGAAGGGCCAGGTAAGAGTATCTGAAACTCGCGTACTTAAATTGCCATTAAGTGAATGAAGACAAAGCCTTAGCTTCCCTCTGACAGTAGTCTATTCAAAAGCCTCAAAATATTTGCAAAGTAAATGAGTCCCTTCAAGATTCGACGGGTTGGGATAAATTTTTTACACTACCTAAGACTGTTAAGTAAAGAAAATTGTATGTGACAAATAGAGTAATATATTTAATCGGGACCATGTTATAATGCTAGGCTAATCTCACTAAGGCGTTTCTTCAATGGTATGGAATAGCCACGATTCGATGGATATATATATATATATATATATATATATATATATATTATGTGGTAAATCCTTTATGCACTTTCGATTTGACCTTGCATTTAAGTTTTACGCGTAATCCTAAAAGTTCCTTTGTGTAGGGACAGAGACTAGGCTATAGGTCCTAAGGCTAGTCTCAAGGAATGGGAAATTATGTCTAGGTGGGGATCATAATCAAAAGGGGGAAAACCACTAAAACCTTGGAGTACTCATCATATAATCCTTACATCCTGTATCCTAGACAGTATTGTACAGGGCACCCTACGGTGCACCAAGTATAAGTTACGACAAGGAAATTATAACTTTAATAAAGACTTTGTTTTTATAATCATGTAAGGATGAAATTTGAGATAAGTGTCTCATCAATTTTTTTTTTTTTTGGTGAATTTTGAGGGACATTACAAGTAACAGTTCTGAGATCAACTTCGAGCAAGTGAAGGGAAGAGAGGGGATCGAGAAGAGAATTAGTGGTAAAACACCATACAAGAACAAGGTCATTTCACGCTTGAAACACACCGTGAGGAAAGGTAAACCCTCCGGGAGGGAAAGCCATAAATATTGAGGAAACTTACAAGGATTGAGAATTATGCAAGGGAAGCAGCGCGAATGTACCAAACCTCAGTCTCGCATAAGGGGAAAGAAGCGGTAGAGAGCTGGGAGGAGGAGATAAAAGGGGAGCGAGGAAACAAGGAGATGGATAAAATAACCCAGGAAGTAGACTAGATTAAAGACACGGGGGTCAACCACACCAAGGAGACACTCTTCCATAGAAATTTGGAGATGGCGTGGGTCACTAAGATGCTAATTGGCAAGGTGAAGGTGGACATAGATGAGGCCCTCAAGGAGGAGAAACTGGAGATGAAGTCCTTGCTGGAAGGCGTTCAGCGCCGAGTGAACGGGTTGGAGACCATGTTCAAAATGATGGTGGACATAGGAAAAAACCAACAAATTAAACTGGAGAGGATCGTAGCCCTATTCCACTTGTTCCTGAGGTTTGTCCATCATCTAGACATAACACCAACGGATGGCAGTGCCACACCAGCCCAGATACGCAAGACCAGGACTACCTCCCCCAAAGAGAACAACAAAGATCAAGCATGCGGAACAATGGAACATCCCTAGGTTCTCTAGCTACGAAGTCTTACCCGTTTTCTTATTTTTCCCAAGTACATCAAACTAAGTCAGAAGTTAGTAGGAAGGATGTTAGGCCATAGCTAGTTTTGTTAGTCTTGTTTTGTTATAAGTGTTAGTCTTTTCGAATCAACCGTAAAACTTGGTTTAGAGAGGGTAGGTATGGTTTCCTTCTTGGCAGATCAGTACCCCAACCTTATAATCTATAGTCTAGTATAAGATAGTATGGTGTTTAGATTTGCTAGTTTTCGCTTGGAACAACAACAACACCCCCCTTTTCTATACATTATTCACAGAAGTAATATAGTTTCCTTACTGATAAAAAACATTGATGGTACTATTACATGGATTTTATTGATAATTGTTTTAACAACATTGTTAAAATTTTAGAAAAATATTGAAATTGTAAATATCAATTGTTGAAAAATTACAATTCCACTAATGATCGTGATAATTTAAAATGTCCAAAAAATAAAATATTTAAACTTATAAAAAAAAATTAAAACATCTTCTATAGGCAACATACAACTAATGAATCCATGGTCCATGGGTGTTGTCACTACAACGCAAATATCAAAGAAAAAGAAAAATAAAAAAAGGAAAAAGAATCAACTAAAAAAAATTAAAAAATATAAATGACAATTGAAATGTCAATGGGACACAAAATACAAGTCATGGATGCATGGTCTATGCAATATAAATATCAAAAGCAAAGAAAAATTTAAAAAAGACAAAAAGATCAACCAAAACAGAAAGGAGTCCCCCACAATAACCTATAATCTCAAAATTAAAGGAAATATGCCCTATATGATCCTCCTCTTAGAAACAAGTCTCTCCCCCATTGAGAGCAGGACTATAAATAGATACATAATGTATGCAAACAAGTTAAACAACATGGAAGACAATAGGCGTCCTAAAATTGCTTCAAAATCAAGTCATAACTAGCATAGACTCAAACGATGATGGAATAAAGATGCCAAGTCTTGGATAAACTATTGGGGAATGATGGAAGACAATATTTTGCATTATAAAGATACTATTAAAAATAATATCAGATAAAAATTTAAGGAGAAAATGTGGTGTGATAAAGAGTTAGAGGAAAAAAGAAAGTTATGGCATTATAAGGATGTGATCAACCATAATCTAGAAGATCAAAATTATCCATCTATTTTGATGAGTTTAAAGAAAAAAATAAGCGTTTCTACTTGATAACAACAAATTCTCATGAGCTTCATAGTGAAACTGGGCATTGGTCAATTCCTAAAATGCCATGGGATGAAATAGTGTCACCTTTGTGACACTAAGAAGGTTGAAGATGAAAACAGAATTTCATTAGATTGTCCACCCTATACCCAACTTAGATCTCATTTTCAAAATAATTTTCACACTACTAACCTTCCTAACCTCTTAACTCAACAAAACTATGGTGATCTTGGAAAGTTTCTCTTAATGCTTTGCACAAAAACAAAATTCAAAAGAATCAAAAGTAATCACTTACCCTCTTAAGGTTAGATATAACAATTCGGTCTTAGTGGACGTTAATCATCATCATCATCATCATATAACTAGAGTTTCATTTCTATATATTTATATTTTCACAAAATTAAATTTAAAAAAATGAAAAAAAATATAATTATAATTATCTAATACATTTTAAATAATAAAAAATTTATAAGACGAATGTACATTATTATATGTAATATTAAAAAAAGAAATTAATTCTATATATAATGATGATAATGATGACTTGTTAAAGTTCATTTAAATCAAATTTGGTTTATTAGACCTTAATAAAGGTAAGAAAATTGCTTTGGTTTCTTTAAAATTATGTTTCTGTGTTTAAAGGATTTCAAAGAAGCATTCCTAAATCACCATAATTTTGATGAGTAACAAGATTAAAAAAAGTTCCAAATTGAAATTTAATATGAACATAAAATGGGAAATTAAACATGATTATAATTATCTTAAATCTCTATTTCGAGTAATAAAAAAAATTGTAAAATAAATGCAAACTATATATATATATATATATATATATATGTTCCACGACGGATGCACAAGGGGGAAGTGGAAGTACCTTCAAATTTTAGGGATTTTAGAGAAATGGGGGAAGGGGATGTCACATATATATAATATAATAAATATTAAATATACAATTTTAATAATAATAATAATAATGACAAAATCTGAGCAATAACAATTCAATGTTGATCCTATGCAAATTCATTATTAAATACTAAAATACTAAATACTACTAAATTAGTAAATTGAAAATTTAAATTCGTAAATGATATAAAGTATTAAACATGATTTAAAATTCAAATTCAAATTCATAATGAAATACATTAATTCATAAATCATAAATGAAAACTAAAACAAAGATAGTAAAATAATAAATATTAATATTTTGATTTAAATATTAAATTCATCATTCATCATTTTGGAATCCAATTCAATTAATTAATACTAAGCAAAATATATTAAAAAGTAGATACTAAAGTCTCAATAGTTAATTGAAATTACTCAAACTCAAAAATTGAAAATAGTAAAGAGTGACTACATTTTTTTAATTAACAAGAATTAACTACATTTGAGTGTTTTCCTAATTAACACATTTGAGTGTTTAGTTGGGATTAAATCTGTAGATAACAAGTGGCATATATTTCCTAATTAACACATTTGAGTGTTTAGTAGGGATTAAATCTGTAGATAACAAGTGGCATATATTTCCTAATTAACACATTTGAGTGTTTAGTAGGGATTAAATCTGTAGATAACAAGTGGCATATATTTCCTAATTAACACATTTGAGTGTTTAGTAGGGATTAAATCTGTAGATAACAAGTGGCATATATTTCCTAATTAACACATTTGAGTGTTTAGTAGGGATTAAATCTGTATATAACAAGTGGCATATTGATGAAGGTGTTTCTTTATGAATCTGAAGCGGTCTATTGATGGATGACACATTTTGTCGTGGTTAATCTCGACGCATTAACTCACTCATACATGCGATGCTCGGGCCAAGTGTTTCATTTTTGGTTTCTATGGCTGTGTAATGTGTCAGCATTTCAATTAACAGTCGGCCTTTCAATTAACAAGCTGGCTTAATGTGGCGATAGTGGGATTAACCTAGCCTTTATGTACACGATTTCAAGTTGTGATATGCATAGCCATTTAATGGCCGATTTGCTTCCTCTACCCACGAGCTAGAAAACTTGACAGAGAGTAATTGATTCAATTAATGGATTGATTCATTAACATGGGTTTCCTTGTTGGACCTGAAGACTTCAATAAATATATCAAAATCCATCCAAAGGAGCTTGAAAACGAGGAATTTAAGAGCGACACTGAATATATAAGGTGGATGCCCCACAATGTAACTGTATCTACTTATAAACTAGACTAGCTGGGCATTACCGCTTACCGCGGTTCACGTCGAGCTCGTTAGAATATTTCTTGCCATGTTTTTCATTTCGATTATAGAGTTAAATCCGGTAGCTTAAGGTGGCATTGGTTTTGAAAACATTCAAAATTATGGAATAACAACCTGGATGAATGTGAAAGATTCATTAAATTTTGGTCATGATATTCTCCAATGAAATGTGTTAATAAAATCTGTCATAAGGCGATCAAGGTCCCATAATCAAAGTGTCACCCCCGATGTTGTAAGCGGATTCGCCTGAGAGGGAGTCGGTCATGCTTAAGTTTGCCATAAGTTTAAATGCATCAAGAAAATTTAAATTCAAATCAATTGCATCGATTAGTGAAATGTAGAGGGTTAACCTAGATTTTGATTTTTTTAAGTTATGAAATTTGGTCATCACCTAGACAACATCTCCCTGTTTTCAGTGGCTTCGGAATTCAAAGCATGACGACACTTATGTTATATTGTTACCGATATGAATATTAATTATAAATATAATATTGATTATCACCGTTCAAAATCAATAAGGATATTAAAGGATAAGGCGGAAATGTGCGTTTTTGACTGTTCATTCATTATATTTAAATTCATTACATTTAATTAATAGTCACGGTCTCTCTTAAACCTTAAACCTAACCATGCATCGATTTGCGAGTCAAAGAAAGGTTCAAGTAAACCTAGGATAAATTTGTGACCACCTTGACAAGAAAGTGTAGTGTACACATATTCTGATTTGGAATTTTTCAAGTTTTAAATTTATTTGGTTCATGTGGAGACTTAAAAATATATTACAACAATAAATTTAATTGTTGAAATTATACGAGTTGAATTCAATAACTATTGAGTATTTGAATACTTTGAATCCCTTTATGCATTACTTGTATAAGGTTTAGCTCCTTCGAAAGCATACAATAAAGTCCTTTGAACTTATCCCTAGCGCCGTGAAGCAGACTTTTTAGAATTATTTAAATGGACGAAGATGGCAGACAAGGGCCATCCCAAGCTACCTACGATTCTCGGTACCGATTTTTACCTCTCTTGCTATGAAGGCTGTTCCTACTTTCCCCAAAATCCCCCATATATTTTATTTGTAGGGTCAGGGCATATATTATATTACAAATATAATATATATAGATTTCATTTATATTATATTATATTATTTATATTTATATTTTATTAATATATTTGAAACAAATTTTATTTTAAATTAGTTAAGTTGTTTTTATGAATATATTTAAAATTTCATTTCATTATTATAATTTTTATTACTATTTTGAATTTTTTTTAATTATAATTATAATTTTTGGTTTTTATTTTGGAATTTTAATGATTATTTTGTTGTTTCATTTGAAAGTAAATTGTTTAAAATAATAATCAAAATAATAAAATAAAAAATATAAATGATTTTTAATTGAAATTAAATTATTTAAAATAGTCCTCAAAATACTAACACATTTAAAAAACAATACTAACACATAAAAAAAAGTAATTGAACAGATTTAATCAATAATAATAAAAACAACATCAAATAAATTAAAAATTAAATTAAAAAAATTACAATATTAAATAACTATTTTATTTATTTTTTTAAAAGAAAAAGTTTTGATAACAATATAACAATATATCGTGCATGTGTTTTCTCGTAAGAGGTCACAAGTTCAAATCCATAGGGGTAGGGTATGTATACCTTCGTAGACTTTACCAGTAAAATCATTGGGCAGAGGAGGTCTCATAAAGGATTGAAGATGAAAAAAAAGGTTATCCTTGAGTGCCCTTGTATGAACATGTTAGCTATACAAGAAGACATTAGTTGTATGATTCTATCCACAAAAACAATACCACGAAATCGATTATAGTTAGTCATAAATGGATTTCAGTTAAATATTTTACTACTGTAAATCATATTTTATTTTAATCCCTTTGTTTGTGTGTCCCTCACAATCACAATTGGCAACACCAAAATCCTAACTCTAATTTTATATATGCTTATTTGGAAGAGGTATATTTTACAGTTCAATATCATATTATATCGATATCCTTAGAACATAAATTATCTAAGTTTCCTTCTATGTAATATATCACATCATTTCAAAGTTCCTATATTTTTCAAAAATGAAGCACTTAGATTTTCTTTTAAAAACTTCGCCAAAAATTCATTTTCATAATGTGTTAAACACAAACCAACTTTGTCATGCAACAGACATGCAACGTTGCAATCTGATTATAATAAAACCGAACGTTGCAATCTGATGAACATGGTAATTTTGCAATGTGTCGAACATAATAATGCCACACAATAATGATTATAGTAACGTTGCAATCTGAAAAAACATAGTAACGTTGCAATCTGAAAAAACATAGTAACATTACAATCTGTTGAACATAGTAACATCGCAACGTGGTGAACATAAATTGACATTGCAATGTGATGAACATAGGCATGCCATCCCAATGTGGATAGTTACGTCGCAATGTGACAAGCATAAACAGATGTTGCAATGTGTCGCACATTGAATTCTCATCACAATGTGACAAACATAAATTGACATTGTAATCTGACGAACATAGCCATGTTGCCCCATTGTGGATAGAAATGTCACAATGTGAAAAATGTAAACAAATGTTGCAATGTGTTGCTAGGGGGTGAATCCGGCAAGTGACTTTGGCTGCCCTATTTTATGGTTGGGAGGAACGTGGTTGTTCCCTTTGTCTTCCCATGGATTGGATTCAGATATGTTGATCTACCCCTCTCTAATATGAATGGTTATGTATTTTGATGTTATGTATCTATTGAATATGAACTAGAATAAGTTACATTCTATGTCTGTATGACCCTTTTTTCATCTGGTGTATTGTATCTGATTAAATCGGATCTGCAATGATTTTTTTTTCCCACTTTCTGTTCGAATGTTTTATCCGATGCTATGTATCTAACAATATGCTCTAACAATATTCAAACAATATACTAGATGTGTATAGAATGACAAAAGTTGGGAGTTAAAGAATTTTGGAAACACCTTTTGTGTTTTTTATTTCAGATGCTAAAACAATCTTGAGGATTGACGCCTTTCAGAGGTTTTTTCTTTCCTTGTTTCTTGTCAGAATGGGCTACCCTTTCCTTAGTCAAGGTCTATGACGAATTTAGAGATTTTCCCTTAAAGAAAACCTTTATTCTTTTGTATCCTTCTATGCATGTAAATTTCTTAAGTCTTTATGCTTTTGGAATTCGAGGATTGTGTGTGCTGTGGTTTGACATTTGAAACCCTGAAACCCCAAAAACCGAAATCCCGAAGTGTTGGTTCCACACCCTTTCACCTTTCGGAATTCGGGAATTGTTGTGTGCTCTGGTTTGACATTTGAAACCCCGAAACCTCGAAACCCAAAATCCCGAAGTGTTGGTTCCACACCCTTTCACCTTTCGAAATTTGGGAATTGTTGTGTGATGTGGTTCGACATTTGAAACCCTGAATCTTGAAATCCTGAAATGTTAGTTCCACGTTCTTTTCTTTTTGCAATTTCGGGAATTGTTATGTTCTATTGTTTGACATTGGAAACCCCGAAATCCTGAACCTCGAAATCTTGAAATGTTAGTGCCTTTATTTTTCGCAATTCGGGAATTATGGTATGTTGGATGTTTGGCTATGAAAACCGCGAAACCTCAAACCCTGAAATCCCAAAATGCGGGTCTCGCCTTTTCCTTTCTGGCATTTCATAAATTTGTGTATGTTAAGGTTTGGACACCGGAACTCGCAAAGTTCTGAATACTGAAATCCCGAAGCGCGGGACCCACCTTCCTTTTTTTTTCGCATTTCAGATGTTTGTATATGTAGTTGTTTGGGCACTTGCACTCGCGAAATCCCGAACTCCGAATTCCCGAGGTACTAATCACCTTTCATATTTTCGGGAGTTGTTGTGTGTAGATGATTGACTGTTGTGTTCACGAAAATCCGAACCCCGAAACCCCAAAGCACTCGACATCTTGTCGTAATTTTGGGAAATGTTGTGTGTTGATGTCCGGCTCTTGTACTCGCGAAACTCTGAATCCTGAAACCCCGAAATGATGGCCCACAGTCGTTCCATATTTCAGATTTCAGCAAACAACAGGGTCCTTTGTTTTGTTCGGCACTTGTGATCACCAAAAACACGATTGAGCTCTGTTTCTTCACAAAGCAGTAGGAACTTAGAAGAAACTTATTGTTATGAGAACAACTCTATTAATGTAATGAATGGACTGGTAAAAGAACGTTGGAGAATCTTCATCCCGGATAGAGGTATGGGAGTAACATACCATATTACAAGTCGATTGTATTGTAGACATAGGGTAATATTTTTATGTAGATTTTTGGTCATAAAAACCCCAAAGTTGCTTGTATTGTTAAGATTGTGGTAGTGTTACAGGTACTAGCAGATAAGAGAGTAATTATAAATTTCAGGATCTTAATTAAACATTGAAGTGATGAGTAATTTTTCATTATATCATCGATTAGTAAACTTAAGTTGAATGGTAAGGACATTCGATGACAGTAAGGGCTCTAAACAAACCTTCAGACTCAAGTCTTCTAACAGAAATCTTACTTGCTTGAGATCTCGAAACTTTTCAAGGATAAATGAAGAAATAATTTTTTTTTTTATGTTCATTTTTGAGGTACATTACATATGGTATCAGAGCGAGGTTACAACATTGGGCCTGAACAGGGCCACATTAATTGCTTAGTATATATTATGATTTATGAAAAACTAATAAATATTGTGGATTACAGACAAAAAGCTTTTATGTTTTGTGTGGAATAATGGAAGCTCAAGAAGGTGAAAAAATTAGGGTGGAAGAGAATCCGCAACAAGAACCTCCCGGAGATCTAAGACAAAAAAATGATGGAAGCTCACCCACGGAGGTGTTGGAAACAATGAGGAACCTTATTGTTGAACTACAGTTTTTCAAGGCCGACAATGAAAAATTGAAGAAGGCACAACAAGAAAAAAAAGAGATAAATGAAGTCATGCTGCGTAGTATAGTAACCAAGAAAATCCCAAAAGATGATAACCATGAGGAAGAGGTCAGCAAAAGGGCCTCTACGAATTCTGGTGTGAAAACAGAAAAAGGAGACAATTCGTCTAAAGGGACACCTTCAGCTGAAGACAAAACCATACCAGACAAAAAAAGAAAACAAATTGACCACCTTGAAGGAGAATTTAAAAAGATTAAACCAACTACTTTTGATGGGGAATCCAGGACAAAAGAATAAGTTGAGGCATGGCTGTTGGACATCAAAAAATACTTCCAAATCTACAACTATTCCAGTAACATGAAAGTCATAATGGCCATCTACAATCTGAAGGGGAATGCCAACATTTGGCGGTAGGAATTAAAATTGGCCAAGGGCCTAAAGGAGAAACAGTTGGAATGGTCCGACTTCAAGAAGTATTTTAAGAAACAATACCTTTCTGAAAGCTATTATGAAAGGAAGATGAAATAATTTTATGAATTACGACTCGGACAAATGACGATGGAGGACCTGTTGGCAGCCAACCCAATTTTTTTGATTACTCTCAAAAAGCTGCCTACACCCCTTGTCGTATTACGACAAAAGTATTGTCACATTGTGCTAATGGACATTCATCTTATTTTTGCGACAATTACAATTCAATTTCGATTCAGTTTTCACAACTGCAAGTGTGAAAACACTTCTTTCGTTAATTAGATTGTCGTCGTCTTTGGTTGATACTTGATCACTGGTTTATCATCTGATTGCTAATGTTGTATCAGACTTATGGTCTTGAGCATTATCTTACATTGATTGCACATTTGGATATATTTCATTGTAAAACCTTTGAGCATGAAAGTTATTGGTCTTATCCATGAAAATTGTGTAATGGATTTGGTCATATTGTTTTTATCCTCGTTTTGAACTATCACTTGATTATTATATAAAGGAATTTTGATTGTCTGGTTCTAAGACTTTGGAGTACAAGCACATATGGTATAAACCAAATACATTGAC
>ML806877.1:122170-133871 GCA_009831015.1 Picea engelmannii
TATTTAGACAACCCCGGACCGGTTCCACTCTCCCAGTTGACGGATGGACTGTTTCGCCCGTCAACAGGACCTTATAATTTTTTTTTTTGGAACTACTAAGGTTCGTACCATACATTCGGGAGGATAAGGTAAAAATCCAACGATTCTTAATCTATTTACCATAGTTCTACAGGGACAGAATTGAGTTTGAAAACCCTAAATCCTTGAGTGAGGAATTCAGGAAGGCACGAATGTGCCATGACCAGTATAAACAGCGGGTAGAGTTTCCCCAGGACCTGGAAGGATAAGAAGAAAGATGGAATGCACCAACGGAAGAAGGGATACTAGCCAACTCCTTATTGGAATGCAACAAAAAGTTTCCCAAGGAAAGATTTTCACTCCAATCATCCAAACACGCAAGGTAGCGGTAAACCAGTAAACTTGGGAACGAAGAAGTTGGAGGACAACCCCCGCGAACCATTAAAGTGTTGGGAGTGTGGAAAGCCTCATCTAAGGAGGAACTGTCCTTGATTAATTGCAGCAAACAACATTGATGTCCAAATTTGTAGGAATCCTCGATAGTGGGCGACATGGGCAGAATTATGCATCGGATAAATGCAGCCATAGATGGTCGACAAGCTGACCACCCATCCTCGGTGATAGAAGTCAAAGGTAAAATCCATGACACTCGAATTTTCGTTTTAATTGACCTTAGAGATACATTAAGTTATATTACTCCAAATGTAGTAGAGTTGAATAGACTTAAGAAACAAAAGCATGAAAAATATTGGCTTGTACAACTAGCAACAGGTGCTAAAAGAAAAGTAGTTAACTTTATTTCTGATCTTGAGTTCATCTTAGATGGTCAAAAGATAAAGACCAATCTGAACATCCTACCACTAGGGTCTTATGATATGATTATTGGGATGGATTGGTTGGAACAACACAAAGCAGTACTAGATTGTTATACAAAGATACTAAGCTACAAAGATGGTTTTTGCACTGCTAGAACAACCCAAGGCATGCCAAAACATGTGTCAGTCAAACAAGTTTCAGTGATGCAATTCAAGAAATGTATTAGAAAGGGATGTCAAGTCTACGCCATCAAAGTGACGAATCTATTAGTAAAAAGAGATAAGCCCAAGTTAGAAGACTTTGTTGTCCTACATGAAGTTAGAGACATGTTTGTTGATGAGATACCAGAATTACCTCCTAGGAGAGAAATAGATTTCTCCATAGACTTACTACCCGGATCAACCCCCATCTCAAAATCACCCTACCGAATGAGTCTACCAGAAATGACAGAATTAAAAATATAATTACAAGAATTGTTGGACAAAGAGTATATCAGACCAAGTGTCTCGCCATGGGGAGCACCAATCCTCTTTGTGAAAAAGAAAGACGGTACTCTAAGACAATGTATCAATTATAGACAACTGAACAAAGTGACCATTAAGAACAAATTCCCCTTACCCAGGATAAATGATATGTTCGATCAAGTTGGTGGGGCCAAAATCTTCTCAAAATTGGATTTACGATCCGGTTATCATCAAGTTAGGATAAAGGACCAAGACATAAACATAACATCTTTTCGAACAAGATACAGACACTACGAGTTTGTAGTCATACCTTTTAGACTCACTAATGCACCAGCTAGGTTTATGTGCTTGATGAACAACATTTTCAGCCAGTACTTAGACAAGTTTGTAGTAGTATTTATCGACGATATTCTAGTCTATTCTAAAACGGAAGAGGAACATGATGAACACTTACGAATAGTTCTGCAAACACTAAGGAAACACAAACTATACTCAAAATTCGACAAATGTGATTTAAAAAAAAAAAAATACAATATTTAGGACATGTCATTTACTCGGAAGGTATTTCCATAGACACGGAAAAGATAAAATCCATTATGGAATGGCTAGTGCCTAAGGATGTGGCAGATATCCGGTCATTCATGGGAATCACCAGATATTATCGTAGATTTATAGAAGGGTTCTCCAAGATAGCCTACCCTATCACGTCATTACAAAAGAAAGGGACCAAGTTTAACTGGTCGCAAAAGTATCAAGACAATTTTAACAAGCTAAAAGAATTATTGACATTAGTGCCCATTTTAAGGGTAGCAGACCCAGATAAAGACTTCAAAGTATGTGTTGATGCAAGTAAAAAGGGACTAGGTGATGTTCTAACCCAGGAAGGGCACATGATTTGTTATGAGTCCCAGAAATTAAAGGAACACGAGTGAAATTATGTCACTCATGACTTAGAATTGGCAGCAGTAATACATGCCTTAAAAATGTGGCGACACTATATAATGGGCAGAAAATTCTTACTATTGATGGATAATAGCGGAGTGAAATATCTTCTTAACCAACCAGACCTTAATGCAAGACAAGTAAGGTGGCTAGCCTTCTTAAGCGAATTCGACTTCGAGGTCAAACATATCAAGGGTAAGGAAAATAAAGAAGCATATGATTTAAGCTATAGAATCAATGGGTTATTTGAGATAAATATCAGTAGGAAAGAAAGTGATCTGGAACAAAGAATAAGGACAACATGTATCAACAATGGAAATTACACTAAGATAATGGCAAAATTTAAAAATAGTATCACAAACTTAGATAAACCAGATATAAGTATCGACAAACAGGGACTATTAAGATTTAAAAATAGACTTTACATACCAGATTCAACAAAGCTAAAATTAACTATTTTAGACGAAGTGCATAAGAAACCATATTTTGGCCATTCAGGTTACCAGAAAACAATAACAACACTCATAAAACTATTTTACTGGCTTAATATGAAGGGCGAAACAACAGAGTATTTCGCTAGGTGCTAAGATTGTCAACAGGTTAAGGTCGAACACCAACATCCAACCGGCCTATTACAACCATTACCAGTACCAGAATGGAAATGGGAGACCATATTGCTATACTTTATAACAAGTTTGCCTAAAACTCAAAAAAATAATGATTCAATCATGGTTGTAATTGATAAACTCAGTAAGTCTGCACACTTTATTCCTATAAAGTCTACTTTTAAAGCTATTTATTCCTAAAATGGTGATTTCAGATAGAGACGTAAAATTCACATCCGATTTTTGGAAGGAATTGTTTGCAGGGATAAATACTAATTTGAATTTTAGTATGAGTTATCATCCACAAATGGATGAACAGACCGAAAGGACAAATCAAATCATAGAGGATATGCTCCACATGTATGTAAGAAAAAATCCGAACAAGTGGGAAGACTACCTACACTTGGTAGAATTTGCATATAACAATGGGTACCAAACTTCAACTAAGTTGAGCCCCTTCAAAATACTCTATGGAAGAAAGTGTACAACTCCAATTAGCTGGGATAACCTGGATGACCGACTCATGGTTGGACCAGAGATGCTCCAAGAAATGGAGAACATGGTAAATGAATTACAATATAACTTGAAAGAAGCATAGGACAGACAAAAGAGTTATGCGGATCAGAAAAGAAGACAATTGGAATTTCAAGTAGGAGACCATGTTTATTTGAAGGTCAAATCCCGAAAAAGCTCACTGAAGTTGGGTAATTGTGCCAAGTTGGCATCCAGGTTTTGTGATCCCTTCGAGATACTAGCTCGAATTGGACCCATATCATATCAGCTTGTACTTCCATCTAATCTAAGAATTCATAATGCATTTCATGTTTCTTTGTTGAAAAAGTATATTCATGACCCAACTCATATGATTGATTGGAACTTGGTGCAAGTGGAACCCAAAGGTGAGTTCCAAGTGGAACCCCTGCACATTCTGGCTTGGAGAGAAATAACACTTCAGAACAAAGTCGTCGCTCAGGTAAAAGTGCAATGGAAGCACTTTAGTCCTGAGGAGGCCACTTGGGAATTGGAGGGAGATTTGCGGAAATCTCATCCAATCTTGTTCTAGGAAAGGAAAGAACACTGAGGACAGTGTTTTACTGAAGGGGGAAAGGATGTGACATCCCCAAAAATAAAATATTTTTATTTTTGAAATAGGCTAGAAATTTATTTCCGTTTTTGGAAAATTTGAATCTAGAAAGTTTTTGCCATTTATGGAAATTTTGAATTTTGAATTTAATAATTTTATTTAATTATTGTGACTGTTGGGAAGAGATCTGTTTGGACTCAACTAACTATTTGAATATGACACTTGTATCAAAACATAATATTTATATTAATTGCAGGAGGACAAATGGAACAACCATATTAAAATCAACTGACCATGACTCCATGAGTGGGGAACATGTTGGAACTGCCTCTAGGATGATTATGAGAAGTGGCAAATCAGAGATTTGGCCACTGGAAGCCCCTCCAAATTAGTGACTAAGAAAGCTGTGAAAATCCCCAAAGGAGGGAAGAAGACCTGTGCAAAAGAAATGGATAAATAACATATGCGAGGAGGCAGGACGCTACCAAGTATGCTGGGAAAGGATTTCTGAGCTCTCTTGCTATTATGAACACTACAGATTGAGTGTGAGGCAAGAGGAGCTTGCTAAAACAGAATCACCTTGTCGTTATGAGAACTGTTAAGTAAGTGTGAGGAAAGAGGATAACTGTTGGAATTGAAGGACATTGTTGAGGAGGAGTTTCCAAGTTTTCCATCATGGATTCATGGCCAGGCTAGGGGGTGAATTGGGAAAGTGACTTTGGCTGCCATGTTCTACGGTTGGGAGGAACGTGTTTGTTCCCTTTGTCTTCCCATGGATTGGATTCAGATATGTTGAACTACCCCTCTCAATTATGAATGGTTATGTCTT
Source organism: Picea engelmannii (assembly GCA_009831015.1). Lineage (NCBI taxonomy): Eukaryota > Viridiplantae > Streptophyta > Pinopsida > Pinales > Pinaceae > Picea > Picea engelmannii. Next base: position 126,929 of record ML806877.1, read on the forward strand.
TTGATGTTATGTATCTATTGAATCTGAACTGGAATAAGTTACATTCTCTGTCTGTATGACCCTTTTTTCATCTCGTGTATTGTATCTGATTAAATCAGATTTGTAACGATTTTTTTTTCCCACTTTTTGTTCGAATATTTTATCCTATGCTATGTATCTAACAGTATGCTCTAACAATATGAAAACAATCTATTAGATGTGTATAGAATGACAAAAGTCGGGAGTAAAAGAATTTTGGAAACCCATTTTTTTTTTCGGATGCTAAAACAATCTTGAGAATCAACACCTTTCAGAGGTCTCTGCTTTCCTTGTTTCTTGTCAGAATGGGCTACCCTTTCCTTAGTCAAGGTCTATGACGAATTTAGAGATTTTCCCTTACAGAAAACCTTTATCCTTTTGTATCCTTCTGTGCGTGTAAATTTCTCAAGTATTTATGATTTAGGAATTCGGGGATTTTGTGTGCTGTGGTTTGACATTTGAAACCCTGAAACCCCAAAAACCGAAATCCCAAAGTGTTGGTTCCACATCCTTTCACCTTTCGGAATTCGGGAATTGTTATGTGTTGTGGTTTGACATTTGAAACCCCAAAACCCCGAAACCCAAAATCCTGAAGTGTTGGTTCCAGACCCTTTCACCTTTCAGAATTCAGGAATTGTTGTGTGTTGTGGTTCGACATCCTGAAATCCCGAATCCCGAATCCTGAAATGTTAGTTCCATGTTCTTTTCTTTTTTCAATTTCGGGAATTGTTGTGTTCTGTTGTTTGACATTGCAAACCCTGAAATCCTGAACCCCGAAATCTCAAAATGTTAGTGCCTTTCTTTTTCGCAATTCGAGAATTGTGGAATGTTGGATGTTTGGCTATGAAAACCATGAAACCCCGAACCCTGAAATCCCGAAATGCAGGTCTCACCTTTTCCTTTCTCGCATTTTAGAAATTTGTGTATGTCAAGGTTTGGACACCGGAACTCGCGAAGTTCTGAATCCCGAAATCTCGAAGCGTGGGACCCACCTTCCTTTTTTTTCGCATTTTAGATGTTTGTATATGTGGTTGTTTGGGCACTTGCACTCGCGGAATCCTGAACTCTGAATTCTCGAAGTACTAATCAACTTTCATATTTTCGGGAGTTGTTGTGTGTAGATGATTGAATTTTGTGTTCACGAAAACCTGAACCCCAAAACTCCGAAATACTCGGCATCTTGTCGCAATTTCGGGAAATGTTGTGTGTTGATGTCCGACTCTTGTACTCGTGAAACTCCAAATCCCAAAACCCCGAAATGCTAGCCCACAGTCGTTCCGTATTTCGGATTTCGGCAAACAAGAGGGTCCTTTGTTTTGTTCGGCACTTGTGATCACCGAAAACCCGATTTACCTCTGTTTCTTCACAAAGCTGTAGGAACTTAGAAGAAAATTATTGTTATGGGAACAATTCTATTAATGTAATGAATGGACTGGTAAAAGAACATTGGAGAATCTTCATCCCGGATAGAGGTATGGGAGTAACAGACCGTATTACAGGTCGATTGTATTGACGACATAGGGTAATATTTTTATGTAGTGTTTGGTCATAAAAACCCCAAAGTTTCTTGTATTGTTAATATTGTGGTAGTGTTATAGGTACTAGCAGATAAGAGAGTAATTATAAATTTCAGGATCTTAATTAAACATTGAAGTTATGAGTAAATGCTCATTATATCATCGATTAGGAAACTTAAGTTGAATGGTAAGGACAGTCGATGATAGTAAGGACTCTAAACAAACCTTTAGACTCAAGTCTTCTAACAAAAAGATTACTTGCTTGAGATCTCGAAACTTTTCAAGGATAAATGAACAAATAATTTTTTTTTATGGTGATTTTTGAGGTACATTACACCAAGAAACTAAGACCTATGGTGCTACACCTCCTTTTCTATGATACAAATACACAAGAGAAGGTGAGTTGTGTATGTATATAAATGAAATTAACTCAACCTTTATTTATACACATAAGTTGACTCTAAAAAATACGCAACCCTAAGAGGGGTTTTTTTTACTTTTACAATAAGGATAAAAAAAATATATATATATTTTCAGCTGATTTATACAATAAGATTACAATAACCTTCTCAAGGTTTGACCAATACAAATACAAAATAATGTATTATGTATTTACATCAAAATATCAACACTCCCTTTTAACTAGGAAGGTATACTTTGTTTCCACACTAGATCATGACCATTGACTGTTGAAAATATAAATCTATACATCATCGGATATCCATAGTACAACATGAGCTCACACCCAATGCACCTAAGGCCTATGGGAAGCTCTCAAATATCTTCAACATGTCACCATGACATCCACTACCTCGCAATGCATTTGTACCTCATCCTGTGCACCCCTATGATTTCACTGCCAATGAATCCAAGGCATGTGGGTAGATCTCAAATAGATACAATATGTCTCGAGGACATCCACTACCCTACAATGAATCTATACCTCATCACTCCCTTTGAAGAGGGACCACGCCAAGCTTGTCCATGAAATGCTCGAACTTCATCCTTGATAATGGATTCAACAACATGTCTACAACTTGATCCTCGCTAGTCACATACTAGAGCCTCACTGCTCCCCCTCTGCACCATCTCCCTAATATAGTGATATTTGATCTCAATATGCTTTGAATTGTCATGGAACACCAGATTCTATGACAACTTCATGCAACTCTGGTAGCCACACCAAATGCAGGTTGCCTCTAGTTTGAGACCAAATAACCTAGATAGTAGCTTCCAAGGACACACTTCTTCTCTACATCATTCATATGGTTCCACATATTTATCCTCACTCATACTGAGTGCTACAAATGATTGCTTCTTGCTGCTCCACAAAACCATACTATAGCATTTATTGAAGCAGTATGTCAAAGTACTCTTTCGATTAGTATTACTGTTGGCCCAATGCAAATCTCAATATCCATATAACCCTAACTCATGGTTTGTCACATACCTAAGATGATAATCCAATCTACCCTTAAGGTACCTTATCACATTTTTTGTTGCAACCAAATGAACCTACCCGTGCTGGTCCATATACTAACTCTGGGTGTTCACAAAAAAACATATATCCAGTCTCTTGTTCCTCAAGTACATCAACGAACCCACCATCTGACTGTATAAATTAACATCGACGGTCTCTGACATTGTATCCTACAACAAATTCAGATTTGATACCATAGGTGTAGCCATTGCCTTGTAATCCAACATCCCAAACCTCTTCATGATTTCCACTACATACTTCCCTTGATTCATAAAGATCTCATCCTATCTCTGTCATATAACGAGACCCAAAAAGTAATGCATCATCTGAAGATCTTTCATCTCAAAATTAGCAGGAAGTTTTCTATTACACTCTGAGATGAACTTTTCCACACCTATTAGAAATAGGTTATCCACATACAACAGTAGTATTAGCGAACCATCCTCCACAACCCTAAAGAAAAGGTCAGATTTTGCACTGCTCTTTGTAAATCCTAAGCTTGTCAGAAAATTGTCAATCCTGCCATACCATGCTCTGGCTACCTTCTTTAATCCATATAAAGTCTTCTTCAATCTACATAGATGCATCTCCTTGTCATGTACCTCAAACCCTTGTGGCTGCTCCACATATACCTCCTCTTTTATTTCACCATTCAAGAAGGTTTTCTTCACATCCATCTGATGCACCGTCCATTTCATTACTGCAGCCAAAGAAAGTATAGCCTTGATCGAGGTATATATCTCTCCATGAGAGAAAATTTCAACCATATTAAACCTCGCTCAACCATAGTCAACCATGGTCATTGTCGACCGTAGTCAGGCAAGGTCATTATCAAGTAATCTGTTAATCTATTAATACTTTAATAATGTATTACTAACATCATTAAGATCAATGTATTACAACTTTATTAATGTATTAATTAATTAATAAATTAATGAATTAGTAAATTAGTAAATTAATAATTAATGGATTAAATAATCAATAAATTAATGTAATACATTAATTATTATTGTAACAATTAATAATGTATTAAATGATTATTACTGTAATAATAATAATACATTAATCAATTAATCAATACATTAATTATTTACTTTATCATTGTATTGATATCTTATTAATGTTTATTAATTTACATTTATATGATGATGATGATTAACACACTGAGAGAGAATTGGTTTATTAGACCTTAAGAGGGTAGTACCTTGAGAGAGTAAACATCATTAAGAGAAGGTTTTGTTGAGTTAAAAAGGTATGAAGGTTGGTACTTTGACAAATATTTTTAAATTGAGATCTAAAATGAGTATAGACTCTACAATCTAAGAGAAAGTTTTTTTCATATTCAATCTTCTTAGTGTCATAGAGTTGACACACTCTTTCATTCCATGATGTTTTAGGAATTGACCAACGCTCACATTTTCTCCTTAAATTTTGATTTGATGATATTTTTAATAGTATCCTTATTGTGCAAAATGGTGTCTTCCATGATTCCTCAATAGCTTATCAAAGACTCGCATATTTATGCCATCCTCTCTTGATTCGATAGTGGTTACGAATGGATTTTGAAGCAATTTTAGGAAGACTCTTATCTTCCATGTTGTTTAACTTGTTTTTACACATTGGGTATCTAGTCATAGCTATACTTTCAATCGGGAAAAGACTTGCCTCTTAGGTATCTAGTCATATACTTTATTAATACATTGATACATTGATATCAATGTATGTCAATGTATCACCTGATATCAATGTATATATTTATAATGTATTAATTAATGATTAGCATGTATCAATGTATTAATGCATTAAGTAACGTACTTGCTTATATCAAGAAATTTTTTAATTATATTAATTAATTAATCAAGAAATTAATGTAATAATTTAATTTAATAAATTATTAATAGTTAATTGATTAATAAATACTTAATACTTTACTTTATTAATGTATTAGTTTATCATTGTATAAATACGTTATTAATGTATTTATGCTTTAGTAATGTATTACTATTTCATTATTTTATTATTAATGTATTAATATTTTATTAATGTCTTAGTGTCTTAACTAATTTAATTAACACATTAAATTATACATTGTTGTATTAATTTCATTCATAGTCATGGCCAAAATAAACCATGATCATGATCAACCATACTCATTTTCAATAAATATGTTAATGTATTAAAATTTTAATAATGTATTACTAATTTAATAATATATTTATTATGGTATTAATACATTAATAATATATTAATGATTTAATAATGTTTTTATGAATGTATTAATATATCACTCATGTATTTATTAATATATGAGTAGTTTTATAATGTATTAAAGTATTAATTAATTAATACATTATATTATTAAAGTATTAATTACAATATGCATTAATGGATTAATACTTTAATTTATAAATGTATTAATGGATTAATACTTTAATTTATACATTAAAATAATATAATATTGTATTGTTAATATATTAATACTTTAATAATATTTTTACTAAATACATTAAGTTCAATGTATTAATATATATGCATTACTTTATTAGTGTAGTAGTAATAATAATAATAATAATAATAATAATCTATTTTTAAGGTCACTACCATGGGAGACATCAAAATTGGTGTATGAGAACCCCTAGGCCGAATGATTTTAGTGGTAAAGTCTAGAAAAGTATACATACCCTACCCCCTCTCGATGTATACATACTTTAGCAATGTATTAATTAATATTGTATTAGTATATAAATTAACTTATCAATTACTTTATACATTGATATGAATTAATACTTTAATTTATATATTACATTAATGCATGAATGTAATACATTATATGTGAATTATACATTAATGTATTAGTACTTTTATATTATAGTAATGTAATGATGTATTGTTAAATACATTAAGATCAATGTATTACTTCTTTATTAATGTATTACAATTTTAGTAATGTCCTTAATGTATTTAATGTGTTAATGTATTTAATGTATTAGTTTTTTGGAGTATTAATACTAACTCAATGGAATCATTACCTTTTATAAGTGATCTGGTTCCGAAGCTAGGGTTTACACTCTGACAGCCGCAGAGGACTGCGGCCACAACATAATGGCCCTGCAGGGGCTCCCGCAAGGCCAGGGGGAGGCGCCGAAGGGCGTCACTTACAGCCAAGTAACAACCAATGAAGATCTGCCAACCCGAGTGAAGCGGCCGACCTTCGAAACACCTCCGGAGATGCGCACGCAACTGATAGCCGAAGGAACATTCAAAGACCGGGACACGGATATGGACCCGGCTAAGGAAGACAACACTGCACCAGCCTCGGCTCCTTGGATCCCCGGTAAGTGCATTCCACAAGCTCCAGTCGCCCCAAAATATGTCATCAACTCACCCCGTATAGAGGAGCAGAAACAATTTATGCAAGATAATGCCCTGATAGGGAAGTTCCTAGGGCTATGGCCCTCGGAAAGAGAACTCCTCAAATGGATACAGTACTGGTGGAGACAAAAAGGGCATTATGATATCCAACTAGGCTCCAAGGGTTTCTTCACGATCATCTTCCACAATCTCGAAGACAGAAACTGTATCCTTGATGGGGGGCCCTATTTTTTCAACTCGGCAGGACTCTTCTTAAGATTCTGGACAGAGAAGTTCATGCCTGAAAAGGAAGATTTCACCCATTCACCGGTCTGGGTTAGGATGTACTCTCTTCCCCAGGAATTTTGGCTGGAGGAAGTTCTAGCTGGCATAGGCAACACCATCGGTATTTATGTTAAGTCCTCTGAAGCAAATAAGCAGAGACGATACACATCTTATGCCCGAATCTGTGTGTATCTAAATATAGCCAAGCCGCTCCCGGGCTCCATTATGTTGGAATATCATGATGAGGACTGGGCTCAAACCATAGACTACGAACACATACCCTTCCGCTGCA
>ML806877.1:142200-155537 GCA_009831015.1 Picea engelmannii
AGGAAGTTAATGATTGAAATCACAACCATTTATTTTGTGTGACTACTAAGAATATTCCAGCCATATTTAATCCTGTCCATAGAAAACTTATTAAGCACTAAACCCCTATTAAATCTGCCCATTGTCAATAGGTATACGCCTTTGGGCGTAACAAATTTTACAACTAGTAATTTCTTAATCCAAGTAAGATTGTTTCTAACCTTTTCCACTCAAAAGTTTTATTTCTTACTGTTTTATACTATTGTTTCTAACCTTTTCCATTCAAAAGTTTCATTTTCTTACTGTTTCCAGTCCTGTAGTGTGTCCACTCTTGTAGTGTGGGTCTTGCAGATCATTCATGTTACATTGAACGTTTCCGATTTACATGCTTTGGCTGGCTGTTTCAATTTCCCTATTCTCTATTCAATAGAAACCCCTGATTAAACAGCCAGTCTGCCGTTCCTCTGTTCTTTGCACATTCCGCACTGTTCTTTGCACTTTCCGCAGCAATCCTCGAGTTGGGCTCCGACATGGAAGCCTGACGGGCTGGTCCTGCTCCAAGACCGTTAAGAAACTTTACCGAGATCTCGCGGCCGGGAGTATCTCCACCCTGTCAGGTTAATTTTACTATGCATTATGCATTGAGTGGTACAGTCGTGAAGATTCCTTAATTTTTGAGTTCGTTTAATTTTGTGGTATCCGCCATGGAGGCCTGACGGGCTGGCCCTGCTCCATGACCGTTAAGAAACTTTACCGAGATCTCGCGGCCGAGAGTATCTCGACCCTGTGAGGTTAATTTTACTATGCATTATGCATTGAGTGGTACAATCGTGAAGATTCTTTAAACTTTTTAGTTCGTTTAATTTTGTGTTAAATTATTTTAATTGTAGCACTCCTCTGTTTTAAGTCTGCACGTAATATCTTGACTCAACTTAATTCTACTTCGCCGTGCTCAAAATATCATATCCCCCTCTCGCACAACCTCCAGGTAGCACTCCTCTGTTTATCATATCTCCTCTCGCGACAACCTCCAGGTAGCACTCCTGTGTTTTAAGTCTCTGTATTAAGTCTGCGCATAACATCTTCACTCAACTTAGTTCTCCTTCGCCGTGCTCATAATATCATATCCCCTCTCGCGCAAACTCGAGGTGATTGGTAGTGTCAGCGAATGTATGTCTTGGTGTATATGGGCACATCTACACTGACAAGGGCTGAAAGTTTTCAAAACCTAAGCAATTTAGGTTGGCATGCACATGAAATGTGGAAATGGACTGAGATTGTTAGAAGGTCAATAACTAATTACTTTTCTTTATATTGTTTTTAATTTAAGTTGCGTTTAATTTTTAGAAAATTGATGTTTTTATAAATATATATATGTATATTTTTCATTTTCAAAGTAGAAATTTGATGATGATTTGTTTAAAGTGATTTATTAATTATAATTTAATGTATTTTTTTTTTAATTTAAATTTTATTTTTAAGTTAGTTAAAATAATCATATTATTATAAATGGTTAATACATATATTAATAGTTTTTAATAATATAAATATGCTAGTAACTAACAATAATCATTTTATAAAAGTGGTTAATATAGGTCAACATGCCTTGAGACTTCCGTTAATATATTAATGTATAAAGTAATTTAAAATACATTAATACAAAATATAAAACATTAATGTATTTCATTAATACATTATAAGTATATATTATATTTATGTAATAACTAATTAATGCATTAATTATACATTAATATGTTTGTATAATGTATAAATTAATGTAATAATATAATTTTAATGTATTAATAAAATACATTAATATAAAACAATAATATATTTCATTATTACATTATTATTATATATTACATTTATATGATAATTAATTAATACACTAATTATACATTAACTATACATTATTATATTAATTTATACATTAGTATATTTGTATAATATATAAATTAATGTAATTATGTATAGTTAATGTATAATTAGTGTATTAATTAAGTATCACATAAATATAATATATAATAATAATATATAAATTAAAGTAATTAATTTACATTATGGTATAAGGCAATTTACTAATTGATCGATACATTAATAATATAATATATTAATTCATTAATGTATTAATACATTATTAATGTATACATTATTAAAGTAGTGATATATTGAACTTGATGTATTTAGTAATACATTATTACATTACTGTAATGTATGAATTAAAGTACTAATACATTAATATATATTGTAACATATTAAATTATTAATACATCAATAACCTATTAATACATTGACAAAAAATTATTCAAGTAAATAAATACACAAATAAAGTAATATATTAATAATACATTAATAAAGTAATAATATATTGAACATATTGTATTTAGTAATGCATTATTATATTAATTTAATTTATACATTACATTAATATATGAATGTATCATTACATTATTAATGTATCAATAATGTTATATTACATTTTTTATTATTCAATAATGTATCATTACATTTTTTAATGATACATTGCTAAAGTATTAATACATTAATAAATAAATAATACATTATTAAAGTATTAATACATTAATAAATAAATAAGACATTATAAAGCATTAATACACTAACAATATAATACATTAAAAATATAATAACAATATGAATACATAAAAGACATTAACAAAGTATTAATACAATGATAAAATAATATATTAATAAAGTAGCAATATACTGAAGTTAATGACTTTAGTAATACATTATTAAATTATTAAAATAATAATAGATAAATCCATTGTTAGAGTATTAATATATATAGAGATTAAATTTTATCAATAAAAACTGGATGTTTTTTATTAATAATTAATTCACAAGCATTAATTACTAAATATTATTATATAAGTTATTATTATAAACTTTAAATAAATTATAATTAATAATATCTATATAGTTAATTTTGAAATTCATAGTTTAAATAAATTATAATTAATAATATCTATATAGTAAATTTTGAAATTCATAGTTTAAATAAATTATAATTAATAATATCCATATAGTTAATTTTGAAATTCATAATTATTTAATAATATGTATAAAGTTAATAAATTAAGAATTATAAAATATATGTAATATATGTATAAAATGTTCATCACAATGCGAGGTTAAGAAATGTTCGTCACAATGCGACATTTTTGAAATGTTCGTCACAATGTGACGTTAAGATGATGTGCGACAAAATCATAAAGTGATGCATTGTTAAAATTCATTTTAAGCGTCACATTGTTAAGAAATGTTTGTCACAATGCGACGCTAAGAAATTTTCATCACAATGTGATGTTGTGAAATTTTCGTCACATTGCGACGGTACGAATGTTCATCACAATTCAACGTTGGGAAGTATTCTTCACAATGTTCATCACAATTTGGGACAAGTTCTTCACAATGTGACATTGGGAAGTATTCTTCACAATGCGATGTTGGGAAATGTTCATCACAATGGGACGGTAGGAATGTTCATCACAATGAAATGTTGGGAAATGTTTGTCACAATGCAACGTTGGGAAATGTTCGTCACAATGGGATGGCAAGAATTTTCGTCGTAATGCCACATCATAAGTTTTGTTAGAAATTGACGTCTGGAATGTTGTTTATGGGTGTGTGACGTTGCACAATGATTGTGACAATGTGACAAAGAAAAAATCTTGTAACATAGTGGAGTTTCGACATGCTCATAACAATGAGATGGTTGTGGGAGGATGTTTGTCACAATATGACTTAGGGATATATTTTTCATAGAATGACGAAAATAATGTTTGTCACAAAACAACATTGTACAATGTTCAACAAAATGTCACAAAGAAAAAAGTTAGTAACATGTTGAGGTTTTGGCATGACTGATTGCAATGTTGGTGGAAGGATGCTAGGCTTAGGAACATTGGAGCATGACATCAAGGGTTATATAAATTTGAGTTTTTCATTATGAGTTATATAAATTTATTTTTTTTAGTGAGGGCTAAGTTGCATCATGAAGAAGTTTAAACTATGAGAAATATAAATATTATAAAACATTATCAAATGTTACGAGAAAAAGAAAAGGAGGATGAGTTAAAGAAAATTTCACGTTACTTTGAAAATTACATAAGCAATGTTATCCTTGAATTGAATGAAAATGTTATTGCATAAAGAGATAGTTCAATAATAAAAATTTAAGAAGTTTACTATTGACAATTACATAAGAAACATTATCTTTGAATTGAATGAAAATGTTATTGCATAAAGAGATAGTTCAATAATAAAACTTGAAGAAGTTTACTATAAACAAATGTGATACAGTGGAAATTTAAAAGTAAATAATAGATTTTTAGTAACTTAATATTATTGGAGAGATTTGACATTTGAGATTGAAATTAAATAAATTAATAAAAATCCAAAAGATTATGTTTAAATTTCATAAATTAAAAGTTCAACTTTAATATTATTACATTCTTAAATTACCCACGGTAAAATATAGTTAATTATGTATATTAATAATAACTTATAATATAATTATTATTAATTATTATTAATGTATTATGTAAAATAAATCCTAAAATATTAATAAAAAATTATTAATAATATTATTAATGATTATTAGTTATATGAGACCAATCAATAAAATATTATTAATAATACTAATAGTTATTATTACTATTTATTCCATAATAACAACATGTATACATTTATATTAACAATAAATATCTTAGTTATCACCATATTAATAGTTATTAATATAGTTTAAGATTAATATTATTAACATATTAATTATCACTATATTAATAATTATTAATATACCTAATATTATAGTTAACTGCTAATATTAATAATGTAATATACCATTTATAGTTAACTGCTAATATTAATAATGTAATATAATATTAATCCCTTTTTACTATAATAATTTGATATTAATAACTCTAATTCTATTAATAATTAATATTAATATATTATTAATTATTAATAGAGTTAGAATTAGTGTTAGTGTTATTAATATTAAACTATTATAATAAAATGTGATTAATATTATATTATTAATATTATTAATTAACTATAACCATTTAACTATTTTAATAGGTATTAATAATATCAATCATTAACTATATTAATAATTATTAATATAGTGATAATTAATATATTATTAGTGGTTAATTATATTAATAGTTATAAATATAGTTATAATTAATATATTAATAATATCAATTATTAACTATATACTTAACAATATTAACTATATTAACCCTAATTCTAATAACTTTAACATTATTAAGTAATATATTATAAATAACTCTAATCTTAAAGCATCCAAAATTGTAAAAAACTATTTTATTAACCATAAAGCATTCAAAATTGTAAAACTTATTTTATTAATATATTTAATAAATTAATTAATTAATAAATTAATTTATAAAACTTATTTTATTAATCAACTTTATGTTAATAATAGACTTACCCTCATTTTTCATGACGTAGCCCGAAATGGAGAATATGAAAGGGTTGCATTATGACAGTTCAATGGAGAATTTCAAAGAATTACAATTATCATTGGTTGTTTCTGAATTCACATCAAGATGGCCAAGGAACAACGAAATTTATTTATTGTAGAATTTCTTTACCACTGTCTCCTCACACTCAACCTACCAGAATTTATTTATTTTAGAATTTCTCACACACGCAACTTAAAGACGCTTTAGATCCCTAGTTCAATTCCAACTACTGCCTCAACCCAAATTAGTTTGTGTGTCTTAAATTATTTTTACATAATTTAATAGGTCTCAATCACTTTTTAAAACATACTATATCACTGTTTCAAGTTATTTTTAAATAATTTAATATTTTTCAATCATTTTTTAAAAACAATTTAAATCATTGTTTAAGTAACTTCGGGATGTTTTAAAAATTTGAAAGATTAAATGAACATATTTCCAAAAAAATAAGTTCGTTCATATTCATGAAATTTAGGAAAGAGAAACACACATGCAGATTAACCTAGAATCTTAGCTATGCACTGCATACTACATAAGTCATGGTCACTCTTATCGCACAGTTTGTAGCTAGGAAGACAGGCTATGAAGGAGAGGGACAAACTGGCATAACAAGAACCTATCCCACCCAATGTGACCATGATGGGAAGGTTCTTTATCTTTAGGAAGGTAAGGCCCAAGGGAGATGTCCTCGGTGACCTGGGGTTTTGAAGAGGCTAAAGGATAATAAAACAATGATGAGTTTCCCCCTTCACAGATCACCACCAAAACAGATAGTCTGGCTTATAGCCAACAAATATAACCAAGTAGAATCCATGCCCGAGAGCAAAGCAACAATAAACTGATATATGCATGCTTTGGTTAGTACTTCATATGTATTAAAGACTATCTGATATTCAATATAAGCAATTTGAAAGTAAATGTTGACGAAGTAAATGTTGATGAAGTCAATGTTTACAAAATAGCAATAAAATAATGTCACTTCACCAATAAATCCTATAATGATATGGCATTCAATGTAATAAACCAACACTTTACTCAATTTATGCCTAAAACCACATTCAATTGCTCAAAAGGTGAAACATTGCTGCAATAAAGATGAAATATCCAATAATGACGTCAACAACTTAGGGTTAGTAGGGCTAGCTATACTTAGGGTTAGTGTGGTTAGGGTTTCAATTCAAAAGCTTTGAGAGAGTTTAGATAAAGTTCTACTCCAATGTTTGAGGTCTTAGATCAATGCCTTAAGGTTAAATGGAGTCATAAATGAAGGATGCACAGGTTGAAGGAGTTAAGATTTCAAGGACTTGAGGGAAACGTTTTGAAGTGCTAATAAAGTAGGGCCTCAAAATCAGAACCCTAAGGGAGAGAGGCTCACTCCAGTGTCGCTAAAGTAAGGCCTCATGCTCTCTTCTCCTTTCCAGCAAACAACTAGCTCAATAATAAAAAAATATAACCAAAACAAGAGGGTTTGATGAGGGAGGTGTTGCTAAAGCAAGGCCTTTCAACAAACCCTAGAAAGAGTATGGCCCTAGTGTAGTAGACCTAGTCCAGGGACATCTCACTCTTCTTGGCTTCAGAATAGTACGACTAGCAATAGGGAGAGGAAATAGGAGTGTAGCTAAGGCTAGGCTCTTTCTTTCCTCAACAATGAATTAAGGTTTCTCTATCAGGGGACATGAGACAATGACCTACTTGTGTGCTTGTACCGTAGGGTTTTGATTCAAAAATATTTATAGACAAATGCAAGAAATTGAACTATAACCATTCATTTAAGAAGTTTTGCAGAAAAATATTTACAAATCACCAAGAAATGACCATGAAAACCCTAGTTGTAACACCTTCCTTCAAGAGAAACACCATAAATGCCAAAAACGTCTTCCTTCAACAAGTGCACATCACTTAATTCAGCCAAAGACCCAATATAGGGCGCCAAAATGAGACTTCACTAATGAGTGAGTAAGTTGTGATGATAAAATGAGAGTAAAAATTTCTCATTTATTCAAAACCTTGACCTAATTTTACATTTTAGATGAGGTAAAAGGCTGACAAGGCCAAATTATCAAAATCATATTGTTTTACATTAAATTGTCAAATTAAAACCCTAATTGAGCTATAAAGAGATAAGAATCCCCTCTAAGGGAAGTGTTATCCCTTTCTAGGGAAAATGGAGCATCCTCGAGCAAAACATTATCCCTCCTTGGGCTTCTCCAACCTACCACACGTGCCAATAATGCCCATTCTACCTCCCAAAACGTCAATACTACTGGATGAAATCATGGCCATGATGGGTAATGTCCTAGGCCTTCCAAGGCCAACATTCCACTAAAAAAGGGAAAATCCTTGTAGGTCAAGCTCTGTGAGGGTGCCTCTGGTGGAACGTTCTATTCTTCTCCGGTGCAAAGAATCTGATTAACCTCTATCCTCTCTCTACCCCCTGATGCGGTCTCAACATCCACCTGGTGGGATCTTCAACCCCATGGAGGTCCGAACTGATCATCTCCCCATGTGTACCGGTCCAAATGATACCTATCCGTCGGGTATAGTCCTACACATCAAACGCTACGCCCTCCATGGGCTCATCAGTCACAGGTATCATAGCAATGTCAATCACATTTCATCATTAATATTATTAAATACATCCATAAAATCCCTAATACATCAATCAAAATCTCAAAGACATTACACAAGCCTACAATACAAGTCTGGGGAAAAGGACAACGCTTCCTATTAGGCAAAGTTCCGAGAGAGATCTCATCCAAGCCATGTAAGTGGATGATGTGGTCAGTGGATGTCCAAGCATGTGGGTGCAGTAAGGGTCAAGGATGCAACGTGTTACCTGTGGGTACCTTTGTAGAAGGCGAGTTGTTCCTATCATGGATGCATTTTTCCCAAGCCCATTCTTTCCTTTATTCTTTTTATTCTTTTATTTTCTTTTTTGTTCAAAAGGTAATCAGGGGACACTGCCTTGGCATGGTGACCAGAGCTAACAACATTACCCAAAAGTACTTTCACAGACATGAGAAGGTTGGCTCGTGATGAGACCCCATTTCCCTTGGCCATGCAACTAAGATTCACTTCCCTGGCATGGTAACCAGCTGATGGAAATGTCATACTTTTAGGTACCCATGGACCTAATAGGCTGGCTTGTGATGAGACCCCCCATCCTTTGATTAGGTCTTGTTTTGTTATTTCTTCGGGTCCCTTTTGTTTCCTGCTGAGAATCCTTTTATTGCTTTCTCGAGGATCCCTGAGCGAAGCATCTCGAGGTTTATTTTTAGTCTTTAATCTTTTACCCTATTGCTTTTACCTTCTCGGCCTTTATCCCCTTCTTCCCACGAGGCAAGGTGCAGTCTTGAAATAGGTCAAGCCAATTCCTAGACAAGGGGAATGGGATAGGTGATCAGGAAACAAGATGTAAGAGTGGTGCTATGATGGGAGCAGATGATGGATTTTCAAAAATTCTCCCAGTGGAAAACCAAAACCTACAGACACAGGCTTGCTAGGGAACCCTATCAATCCCCCGAAACATTGTCAAGTGAATAAATGTAAGATCCAAGTAGTTGTTAGAGATAAAAGGAACTTAATGCATATATTTAAAGGTTTCAATGATCAAAAGTGACACATACTGATCTAAAAGTGAAGAAGACTTGAAATCTTGAAAATATTTGCAAGTAAAGTTTATGTGTTAAAAGAAAATGGATCAACTTTGCAACACATCAACTAATAGGATTTACTCATTTAAGACACAATAAACAACATCATAATCAATGAACATAAGAACATAAACACAGCAAGTGATAAAGGAGTTCACCCCTCTCTTGGGCTACATCTCCTAGTCCAACTTCCAATGGATCATTACTATTAATTGCTCAAAGTGCTCAAAAACATGCTTTACAATGCTCAAATTGACCAACAGACTACTCCATAGGCTTCAGAGCATCCAAAAACCCCTAGAAGGGCTTTTTCGACACCTCGTTTGGACAAAAAACAAAGAAGTTAGGCTTCTTGGAAGTCCCCCCTTCAAGCTTGTTGTATTTGCATCTACAAAATGCACCCTTGTTCCATGAACCTAGCACACACGCTTATTTAAGTGCAAAAACCTGGCACCGAGCGCAACCGCTCCAACGGTGCGAACTGTAGGATGGTTATGGGTGCGCCAGCCGCTAACGGCCTAGCACTCGGGCACATGAGGGTCCATACGACCGGCGCAATAAGAATAAGGGCTAACCATTTGCAACCGTTTTGAAACCCCCCCATGCAAAGATTAAAGTCACATGGTGTAACCCATATAACCGCGGGCTACAAGTTTTAAAAAAACCCCGTGTGTTATTTTACAATGGGTACGGACATATGTTTCATAGCATAGAACCGTGGGTCGGGGCTAAGCCCCAGGCCGACCCCCCGCCATTTACAACCTAGCTTGACTTTAAATATTTTCCAAGGCATATAGTTAATAAGAACCACCGTTTGGGCTAGTGGTAGCCCACACTCTACCAAAGCACAGCGCCAAAAGGGGAGGTCTGGGATTCAACCCCCACGAACCCATAAAATTTTGATTAACAAACCAATAGACCAATAGCCAATAAAGGGGTGCCACGTGGCAGCCCATGACTGGGCCACGTGGCACCAAACCACCAACCACATACTGCCACATGTCAAAACACCATTTGACCACATCTTCCAATCAACAACTTCCACATCAGCACATGCCACATCAGCGTACAGTCGTACGACCCTGCCACGTCAGCCTATACAGACTATACAGACTGCATATTTAGCGTCCTTTTTTTGCCTGTTTGATGATTCGAACATATCACAATATCTCTCGCTCCTGATGTCCGTTTGAGACGAAACGAGTTGCGTTGGGTTCGCAACAACGAGGCCTACACTCCCATTTGATTTGAAGCATTTCCGAGCACTTTGAAGTTTTGAGCAAAATTTGATCCCCTGATCACACTTCCCTATTAGGAAGCTTTTGGACCTCCAAAATACTATTTTCAGTCTATGTGAAGATGAGGGTATAGTTCCCTCACTCTTCCAATCTCAATCCACTTGTCTTTGCTTGGATTTGTTCCTTTAAGACCAACTCGAAGATACTCCACATTTCCTCGTTTTGAAGTTCACATTCCCCTGTCAAGGATGGTGTCTTCATGCAGTTCTGTAAGATACTCTGGGGAAAAATCATCTATGGAAGGAATCTGAACATGCTCTCCATGATCATCAATCAATGGAGGCTCATGCAATTTCAAATTCTCAACATTAATGACTACATACATCTGCATATAACGAGGCAAATCTAAACGAAAAGCATTGTTACCAATCTTGTCAATAATCTTGAAAGGACCATATCGAATCGGTTTCAACTTTTTACCTTCTCCTTTAAGACTCTCCTTACTGATGTAAAGCCAAACTTCATCTCCAACCTGGAAACTGTGATCAACATGATGCTTGTCATGTCTCGTCTTGTACTTGGCCTGACTCTTTTCCAACTACTCTTGCACCACTTGATGTATCGACTGAATTTTTTCAATGAACTTTTCTTCCCTATCAATGTCATATTGACCATCGATAGCAATATCCTTTCCAAAGATAAAATATAAAGACGATTTGGGAAAATAGCCAAAACATGCTTCAAATGGCGACGTTTGAGTCGAAGAGTGCTTAGCTCAATTGTACGCATGCTGAATGTAGTGTAAATGCCCATCCTAAAGTTTAGGATGCTTGCTACAATAAGCACGAAGAAGATGCACCACTGTTCGATTTACCACCTCTTTCTGACCATCTGTTTGTGGATGAAAATATGTGCGGGTGGAATCATGAAGGTGGGTTACACTTTCGTGACAATCTGGGCTCCAAAATTTCGAAAAACAAATTTTCGGCCGAACTATTGTTCAGCCGAAAACATAAACATCAAATCGAACGAAGCCATTAACGGGCCCTCGATTTGCGTGTAAAAATTTGGTCGGCCGAATATTTTCTTTCCGGCAATAAGTTTTCGGCCGAAAAATATCTCGGCCGAAAGATTATTCGGCCGAACAATAGTTCGACCGAAAGATTGTTCGGCCGAACTATCTTTCGGCCGAAAGATTTTTCTATATAATTGCAACACATCGATTTTTGACGTTTGGAATTTTTTTGGTTGTGTGAGGCTCTGTGTCGAGGGCTTTGTGAGGCTCTGTCGTGGGAGCAGTGGACGTCGAGGACGCAGCGGTCGTGGGAGCAGTGGAGCAGTGGACGTCGAGGACGTGGAGCAGTGGACGCAGCGGCCGTGGAGGTAATTTACATATTTGCGTATATTTACATTCACGTATATTTACATTCGCATTTACATAATGTTTGCGTATATTTATATACTGTTTGGGTATATTTACATATTGTTTGCGTATATTTACATACTGTTTGCGTATATTTATATTTACATACTGTTTGCGTATATTTACATATTGTTTGTGTATATTTACATTCGCATTCTGTTTGCGTATATTTACATTCGCGTTTGGTTTGCGTTTATATTTACATTCACAAATATAAACATAATTTACATTGCGTAGATATAGACATTGTGTAGATATTTACATTGCGTAGATATAAACATAATTTACATTGCGTAGATATAAACATTGCGTAGATATTTACATTGCGTAGATATAAACATAATTTTTCATTCATTTGCGTTTGCGAAACTATACATTTTCATTTGCATTTGCGAAACTGTACATTTTCATTTGCGTTTGCGAAACTGTACATTTTCATTTGCATTTGCGAAACTGTACATTTTCACTTGCGTTTGCGAAACTGTACATTTTCATTTTTCATTCGTTTCCCATTTGCAAAACTGTACATTTTCATTTTTCATTTGCGTTTGCGTTTACGTTTGCCGAACTGTACATTTTCATTTTTCATTTTCCATAAATAAGTGGATCATGAAAATGATTACTAGTTTAAATATTTTGAGCATCTAGGTGGTTATATTATTTATATCTTGAGTGGATATAATGGTTAAAACCATGTGCTTTTTCTTAAGAGCTCACAGGTTCAAATCCAAAACAGATAAGATATACATACTAATAGAACTAATATAATCACCAATTACATTTCTGTATCTGGTTATCTTTTTAAATTGATGCAAATACATACTTAGAGTCCAATGTAATTGGGTGTATAGAAAAGCCAAACGCAGAATTAGCTTAAATTTGAGTAATTAACCTGTTTGATTTTGTTGACCTTTCCGCTTGAGTCCCAAATTACCCGAATGCACAAACAATTTACATTCAAATCACGGATCTGTTCAGTTTTCCTTTACGCTTTCAATGTACAGTTTGCGAAACTGTACATTTTCATTTGCGTTTGCGAAACTGTACATTTTCATTTTTCATTGGTTTGCGTTTGCGAAACTGTACATTTATCATTTTTCATTAGTTTGCGTTTGCGAAACTGTACATTTTCATTTTTCATTCGTTTGCGTTTGCGAAACTGTATAGTTTCATTAATTTCCCATATTTTGCGAAATTGTACATTTGTTTCCCTAATTACATTCGCAAACTGTATTTTCATTCGAAACTATATTTTCATTCGCAAACTATATTTTCATTCGCAAACTGTATTATGATTTTCATTCGCAAACTGTATTTTCATTCGCAAACTGTATTTTCATTCGCAAACTGTACATTCGTTTCACAAACTGTATATTTTCATTCGCAAACTATACATGCGAACTGTATATTTTCATTCGCAAACTGTACATGCGAACTGTATATTTTCATTTTCATTTGCAAACTGTACATGCGAACTGTATATTTTCATTCGTTTCGCAAACTGTATATTTTCATTCGTTTCGCAAACTGTATA
>ML806878.1:12705-35673 GCA_009831015.1 Picea engelmannii
GTTTCTCTCATTGGAAGGTTTACAACTAGGGTTTGATGAGCATTCTTCATGATTTGTAAGTGTATTTTTCATGCAAAACTTCTTGAATGAAGGGTTGTAGGTTAAATCTCTTACATTTGTTATTGTATTGCTATTATATTGCTCTATCTTGAAACCCTAGGTAGAAAGCACACAAGTAGGTCCTTGCTATATGTCCCCATGCATGAGAAACTTACTTTAGCCATTGATTAAGGAAGATATAGCCTAGCCGTTGCTACACTAATCATCCTTTCTCTGAGTTAGCATTTAAACACAAGTTGAAGAAAGAAGACGTCCTAGGCCTAGTTGATTCTACACCTAGGGTTTTGACTTTTTAGGGTTTGAAGGGCGTTGCTCTTGCAACACCTTTCTCCCTTAGATTTTTGTTTTAAAGCTAGCTGTTTTGCCAAGAATATTTAAAGAAAGAGGAAGGAGCATGAGGCCTTGCTTAAGCAACACCGGAATGAGCCTCCTTCCCTTAGAGTTTTGATTCTAGGGCCCTGCCATTGCAGCACCATAGAACCTAACTCTCTAGTCTTTGGATTTTGATCCTCCCGAGACCTTGCCCTTACTTTTGACTCCATAATACCCTAAGGCACTGATGTTTATCTCCAACGTTGAGCTTGTTATGCCAAAACAATCTTTCAAAACTCTCAAATTTAAAACCCTAACTAACCCTAACGTCTACTAACCTAGAAATTGATGATGACTTCATGCCTTATTTGAGCTTTTGGTTGATAGAAAACACTGTGGCTTAGTCATCTAGTGATAGGCATTGATATATTGATGATTTTCATTGTCTAAAATTGCAAAACATTGACCTTCTTGTCTATCATACTAACCCTAGGAAAGATGACGTCATCTCTAGCATAGTGACGCAACACTCTTTTATATATGAGCATTTGATGATATTTAATGCATTGAGTTAATTTAAGGGTTGATCATTTTCATTGGATGCTATATCATTTTGGTATTTATTGAGAAGTGACATTATATTGCCACTGACATTATTGCAAACATTGACTTTGCCAATATTTACTATTATATATGTTCATATGCATTGAAATATAGATAGTCATTGATTTATGAAGTACTAACCACTACTGCATGTATTAGTTTCATTGTTGCCTTGTCTCGCAAACAGGTGCCTCTTCTGTGGTATTTCTTCATTTGACCATCTTCTTGACGGTAATCTGTGAAGGGAAAACTAGCCTTAATCCTTTGACCCTCAATCCTTTGACCCTTTTCCTTTCAAAACCCCAGATTGCCAGGGACGTCTCCCTTGGTCTTAGCCACCCTAAATAGAAAGAGCCCCCCATCGAGATGACAGTGGGTGGGAAGGCTCCTGTTACGCCAATTTGACCCTTACCCTTTAACTGCTTGACCTAAACTACAAACTGAGCGATAATAATCCCAAAATTAAAACTTCATTTATTTGGGAAAGAATCTAAGAATATGGTGAAAATTTTATTAATTGTTATAAGATTATTAAAACAAATTGTTCCATTAAATTGGTTCCCATCTATATGTATCATGATTGTTTATATATATATATATATATATATATATATATATATATATATATATATATATATATATATATATATATATATATATATATATAAATAAATAAATAGTATTATTAAAATTAAATTATTATTTAAAAATTAAAGAAAATGCAATTTTATATACTAAAATCTAAGTTTAAAATGAGTGGATGAGAGTCAGCAAACAACATTACTTAAAAAAAATTAGATTTTCAAAAATATATTAAAAACCAAAGAAAATTATAATTTTTTAACTAAATATTTTACTAATAAATTATACTAAATCAATTAAGTAAACAAATAACCGTTATTTATATCTCCAAGATATATGGAATTTTTAGCTAAACAATTCTTCAACACTATACAACAAACTACTACTTCATAATATATTTTGACTCACAAATAATATATAAGAAAATACTCTCACACACATATATTAAATCAAGTTTACTTAAAGAAAAATAAAAAAACATTAAATTGATTTCTCCAATTTTATGGAGCAACTACTATAAATTTTATTTTGATTTTGGCTTTTAAACTATACACAATACACAAGTAATACATTATTACAAGTTTTAAGTGTTTCATAATTATTTTATTTTTTCACTTTAAACTACATCAAATTATTATCTTAAAACATTTTTAAGAGGCTATATTTACTTATGAAAGCAAATCTCTCTCTATATAATGTCAAGTTTATTTAGTTGTAAAAACACTTTATTAAAAATAAAAATAAAAACTCTAAAAAAGTATATAATGATTTGTCCAATTATATGAGGTAGCTACTATAGTTTCTATTTTGTTTTGTTTTTAAGCTATACAAAAGTAATACATTATTACAAGTTTTAAGTGTTTCATAATTATTTTATTTCTTCACTTTGAAATACATACAACTATTACATTAAAACATTTTTAAGAGGCAAGACAATATTTACTTACTTATGAAAGGAGATTAGTCTTTATATAATATTCAATATCTTACGCCTAGAAAAACCAACAAAAAAATACACATACAAGAATCTCCTTATATATTTATTAACAAATGAGCCAAAAAAAAATTTGTTTGATGGTGTAGCACACAAATTTTAATCCCTTGATTATATGTAATTAATGATGATTAATCATTGCCATGCCATGGCATATAAACATTGTAAACACATTATTTGTTTAATATGATATGTTGCACAACTGACTGATGGGTGGAGCACGTGTACTAGTCATGACACCACTAGGGAGATTAGTGAGGGGGCATAGAGGGGATACAATATTGCCAAGGACCCCAAGCCACCTTAGTGATTCAATGTTTATGAATAATTTGATATTCTTCCCCCTTCCTCCAAAATCCAAGGAGTTGATTATTAAATGGTGTAGGGTTGGGTAGGGACCATTACCTCCCACGTAAATGCATGAGAGTAATGGAATGGCACGTCTATGGAGAATTGTGTACAACCTAGTTGCATGGGGGAGGGAATCGAGAAACTTCAAGGAGAAGAAAAGGATGGTTGCATGGGGGAATGCACTAAGAAGAGCAGAAGCACGTGGGTGCATGTTGAAGAAGAGAGCTTGTGCAATAGAGGCAGAGCTCATGCGAGAGAAAATAGATGAGAATCAGAGAAAAAAAATGTTGTGTGGTTGGTGAGAGAAGCCAAAAAACCTGACATGATCTAAGAGGGCCATGAGCTTGGTGCTAGAAGGGCACCTGAGAAATATCCTGGAGGCCCTGGGCATGATAGGTGTAAGGAATTCCAAATCAATAGTTGTGTGAAGGAGAATAATCTTCACTGTTATAATTGCTCGGAGAGTATGAGAGGATTCCCTGGTGGTATCATGGATTGGCATGGGGGTGGCATGCTGCCAAAGTGATAGAGAAGCAGAGCCTATGGTTGGGTGGAAAAACGCTCACCCACAGTCATTTGGGATGGCTACAACTTGTAAACAGATAATTATTTGTTGTGCTCGGTGTATTTGAATATATTGAATGGTTGGTTCATGTATTTACACTCATGAGTGTGTATGTCTTCTTAATGGGTTGAATACTTGTTTCATTTGCAATTCCTTGTGTTTGTGTAATTATGAAATTGTATGGATTATGTATGCTTTGCACCCTTGATTGTATGAACCCTGTAATTTACTCTAAATACTAAAAACATTCCATATTAATATAATGGATGTAATTGCATGGTTATGGGAATGAATCTATAAGAAAAATGAATGGTTGTGTGTCTATCTTTTCATGTGTACACAGTAGCATACTTGTTGTATTGGGATTTCCTGTGGAAGGGAACTGGAATTATGAGCATAATGAATGAATGTCAATTCTAAGTGGAATGAAGTGTTGTAATGTTTTCCCAAAAGAGATAATGAATTATGGTAATTCTCATGTAAAGAAGGCCATCAGAGTCCACTAACCCCTATGTGTTCCCTACTCGCGAAATGGGAAGCTTGCATGATGTAAAATATTCCAGTGGGTGTCTGGAAAGACTACGAGACTGTTAAGTCTCGAAATAAACCTTTATTCGTTGAGATCCTTGTTCAAACCAAGAAAGAAACAACAATTGTTGATATGAAGAGGAGGATCGATCTCGACCATCTGCAGAAGGACTGAGTATTTTGGCTAAGTGTTATAACTGGCCCTCGAAGGAACCACCATACCCTAGTTGGGCAAGGTTCCACCATCGGAGTTCTGTGGTCTATCCTTACCTGCCACTTGTTTAAACCCAAAGAAAATTATAGTCGTTGGATTGGAGGGGAGGATAAACCTTCGTCGTCTGATCATCACTAAAGATTAGGAACTGGGTGGGGGGGTGGATCTCTGGTTAATTGGGTTACCAAACAACCGAAGGTCCAGACCCTCTAATTAATAAGGACTAGTTAAATTCTAGTGTCAGTGGAGCATGGTTCCCATGTGAGGTTCCACCCCTTTTTACGCTTATAAACATGAGAGAGAGAGAGGATGAAACCATGATGACATGAGGTGCTAGGATGGTGGCCAGAATGATACTGAGGATGACACTTGTCAGCATATGATTTGTGTAGGATGAGTGTGTGACGAGTGTGAGCCCTACCAAGCATGAACCTTTGATTTGACGTCCTTAAACCTTAGCCATCATATTAGAGGTCCAAGGGTTCTCGATCATTGGTCTTTTCTTAATAATATTAGGAGGGAGTCGACACCCCAAAGTATCCATACCTCCAGACTACCGGAGTTTCCCAAGGCTCATCCCATATCATTCCTCCCCCAGTTTCCCAGTGCTTGGTTGGGCATGGTTTCGAGAAGGGTTTTGACACTCTCTATTGTGAGGGTATGAGAGGAAGGAAGTTGGGGCACGTGGCGACGATGTCAAGTGTTGTGTAGTTAGGTGCAAATAGGAAGTGGACATTTGTCAACACTTGAGTGGGGAGGAGGCTTATTCCTTATGATGATGTTTAGTGCCATGTCATACTGGTGATGATGTTAGAAACCATGTGTCATGCCTTCTCATTTTTCCACATGTCATGCCTTGTCATTTTTCCACATGGCATGCCTTTCCTCTGTGTTAGGTGAACCGTCGATCGCTACACACCTTCGAGCCTAGGGATAGGTCCTAGCCATCAGATCTAGGAGGTCGAGAGATCTTGGTTTTTGATATAGTGGAGTGAAGCTCAGGAGGGATTCACATTCATTGGAGAAATGAACCACCATACAAAGAGACATATGCTTGAAAAGGCCTTGGTGATGCCTAGTGGAGTGAGATACCTGGTAGGGTGAGGCAACCAGTGGATGAGTGCTCCTAGTTAGGGTATGGATTTTGGGGACCAAACCACTGTATAAATGAAAAACGAGAGGGATTTCATTGTGTCAAGGGATGGGGTGAGGTTGTCCCATTTCTTGGTCAGGAAGGGGTGTCGGTTAGGCAAAGGTTCTAGGATCGGATAATTGGATAACTAGTAAATGGAAGTTGTTATCTTTTAGTGTTAGTTGTTGTAACTCAAGACAATTTTTTCCATATTTATGAGTAAGTAAAATTTTGACTAAATAAAATTTTATGGATTGGTGATCTGGGGTCCCTTTTCTTCGTCTGAAGATTTCATAAATCCCCAAAGCGTGCCCGGGAATAGTGGATTTTTCCATGTTTTGACATCTCCACTTCAAACCCTTTTGAATTTTGCCAGAATCCCAAATGGGTATCTTCATGCCTTATTTTTTAGCTATATATAAAAATTTCACCTTAATATGGGTCTCGGTCACTAAGCACGACCCTGATCTTCAAAACACACTAATTTTCCTTTTTTTGGAAAATTCAAGCAGAATTAGCCAATGGCCCTCAATGGAATTCTTGTAGCCCTTGTCACTATAGACATACCCTTTAAATTTCATCTGAATATGAGTTAAAGTACTCCAGTTATGGCCAAAACAAGTTTTTGGCTCTAGACTTTGTTTTGTAAAAAAAATTGTTTTCTCCTTCATTTTTCTCCTTTTCTGTCTCTTTTTTCTCTTCTTCTCTCTTTCTCTTTTTTCTATTTCTCTTATCTTTCTGTTCTTTCTTTTCTTCTCTTTCTCTTCTTTATCAACGATTTCTTATATCTTACCCTCATTGACATTTTGGTGCCAAAAACACATTCTTTGTTGACATATCACCACCATATCTTCTTTCCTAATCGACGTTTTGATAATTTCGAAAAATATTTATTCATCGATGTATCGACAAAAAATATTCTTTCTTCTTTGAAATTTCAGCATAAGATTCACTTTCTTCCTTGACGTATCAATGAAAGATCCACTTTCTTCATCGAAATTTTGACACAAGATTCACTTTCTTCACCAATGTTTTGCTGTAAGATTCACTTTATTTGTGGATGTTTCGGCGCAAGATTCACTTTCTTTTCCAAGGTTTTGGCGCAAGATTTGATTTCTTCATTGAATTTTCAACAAAAGATTCACTTTCTTTGTTAATGTTTCGACACAAGATTGACTTTATTCACCAACATATTCATGAAAGATTCATTCTCTTTGTCGACATTTCATTGCAAGATTCACTTTCTTCGTTGATGTTTCTATGAATTGAAATCTTTTCTGCTCATCGATACATACCCTTTATTGCCAACTTGAAATCTTTTATGCTCGCCAATAAATACCCTTCTTTAGAAATATATTTTCTCCTCTCTGACACAATCTTATGTATCTTCAAAGAAAGATATTTCCTCCTTGTCAACACACATTTTATCAACGATAAGAGAATTTTTTTACACTTAACCAATTTTTCATTTTTTCGAGCTCCCGAAAGTCGTATATTTATAATCAACAACTTGGGGCCTTGACCTAATTTTTTATGTGTTGGGAAAAGAAATTCACCCCATTCAACACACAAGTTAACTCTTCTTTGACGTAGAAAACCCATGCAAGCCTAGTGTTGCAACCAGGGTTCTAATACCACTATGTAGTGACCCCATTACTTAACCCCACAAAACATTTCTGATACCACTAAATTAAAATGAATACAATAATGCTAAAAAATTTCATGCATCTAACAGACTATTTAAAACATGAATGCAGTGTGTTAAACATACACTCATCAGCTTATAAATGCTCAAAACTCAAGAGTAAAACAAACATTAATCAAAACCCATTACTAAAAATAGAGAACAAAGATAAAATACTTATCTTTTTATCAACAGATGTGCAACTAGCTGCAGAGGACATATGTTCCACCCAACGGTAGATTTGTTTCTCCAAGTCTCAGTAGCAAATCACCCCCGAGCCATGGATACAAATCCACAAGAAGAGGGTGTCTCTCATAACCCAATACACTCGTAGAACAAGTTGGTTTTCCTACAATGGTATCAATCCACCAACTCTCTTACCCCCAACTTGCGAAACCCAAGGAATGGGATCCTTCTTCTTTGCATGCAGTCCCTTAGGCCTTCCCACTTCCCTTTATGGATCCACCATAGGTTGGTTAGGAATATCTCTCGTTGGGAACTCTAGGGACTTATAGTTGTAACAACAAAATCATACAACAACAAGCTCACTTTCTATCGGGGAAATATGTTACAAAAAATATCACTCTATAGATCTAACAATCTTCTTCTTCATGAATTTACAGCTCCAACAAGATGTCACACATGCCCACTATGGCTACCTTCAATCTCAAGCACTCTCCTCTCCCTTGTTGCTCCAAACATTGCATGTAAAAAATTCCCATGCTACCCACTTGAATTTCGCTTTTACCCATTCATGTTGACTTTCACACTCCCCAATGTTGATTGTACTCAACCACATGCTCTCAATAACTATGTGAAGTGACTTTTCACACCCACCCTCTTACATGTGTTTGATTGGGGCTTTGATACACTCAAAACAAAAATTAGAAGGTTCACACAAAACAATAATTTTAGAAAGTGGGTTTGGATTAATATTGATAAATAATTCTCCTTTGGACCCCCCTCTCTTCTGGAAACTTAGCCACCAATTACTCCGTCCGTGTACATCTGCAATCAACATTACATTTTATTTTATTATTATGATATACAATAAATTTACATATTACATAGTCGGGTCAGCGGTCGTACATCGTTTTTACATTACGTATCACTAATCCGAGAATAAAAAATGGGGATGTTACACATAAGGTATATTTATCCTATGTCAAAATGTCGACTTAAAGCTTTATGAATTATATAAAACTCGTACAAGTTGAGGTTGTCCATTTCCAATCTGTGTAAAGTTAACCAATGACTATGTTATTGGCTCCAAAGCACAATGACCACACAATCAAGTTTATTTGAAAGTTTAGATAATTGTATATAATATTATTTTGTAGGTAATGTATGGATTAAATAAGTGATCAATCATTTGGAGTCATGTTTGGACAAGTTCTAGGCTAATTTTTTTTTATCAAAATTAAAACAAAATATTATAAGTGTGGAGATTCTCATGCATGATATCTACATGTAAGCATAAGCAATGAGTAGTATATATTAGTAAATCTTAAATTTAGAATAAGGAACGAATAACTAAAGATTGAATAAGCATTTGAGATTGAGAAAATAAGGTCACAATGCCATAATATTTATTGAGATTGAGAAAATAGTACAACACGGTCCTGTTATTTAGATTCAAAATACTTCTATAAAAGGATTTTAATAGAAATGATGAAGGCTTCATATAATGATAGGACTTGTACAAGAGTAACATTCAAATCCAATCAACAATAAGAAATCATCAATTAAACTTTAAAAGAATAAGGTAAAAAAAAACAAATCATACCTGAAGAGGCTTAGTTCAAAATTTTAAAGGAGGGTCTACAAGCTAATCAACTTGGGGGTTTCTTGGTGTCTCAACAAATGGAAACACAATGGGAAAATCCATGAGTCTCTAATATGCACTACTATATTATGAGAACAAAGTGCAGGTGTTCTCTTGTTTTCATTCCCTCGGACATCCTGAAATCAATGTGTAAAGAGTCCTAGAATACAAATTAGATGTGGCATGCAACTTATATATGATGCATTGGCATCATGCTAGATATGTCATGCTAGTACGGCTTAGAGATGATCATGCAACTTAGAGTTGACATAGTGAGGCACTGATATACATCATGTGAGTACAACTTAGAGGTGTCATACAACTTAGATATGATGCATTGGAATCATGCTAGATATGACATGCTTGTATGGCTTAGAGATGATGTAGATGATACTCTAGATCATGCCACTACATCTTAGATATGATGCATTCACATCATGATAGTATGGCTTAGAGGTGATGCAATTGATGACATTGTTGATGCAGGATGATATCAGATTATATGAATTGATTGTTGTAGAGACTATATGTCTCTGGACAATAAATGTATGCTACTGTGGTGGATGTGTTCCACCGGTAGTGATTGTGTGTCACTGGTTAGTAGCCCTGTGCTACTAGGAGTGGTTGTGTACCACTAGGCATTATTTGCGTACTATTATGCATAGACACAATTGTGTTCTATTGGATGGAATTGTAGAAGTTGTATGCTACTATCTGATTGCAATGGAGTCTACCACTAGTGTTGGATATGATTTCTAGCTAGATGGATAGTCAGTGTGTTGGTGGAAAGACATTCTCTAGGTAGAGAATAGTCTAGGAAGAACAAATTTATAGTGGACATACATTCTCCTTGTGGAGAATGGTTCAGGCTGACAGATTGCTAACGTATCATGGACTGGTATTTTCCTAAGGCACAGATTGTGGCCTGGCTAGGAAAATGTTTCAGGACCGATATTATCCCGAGGAACAGTTATTGGCCCGATCAGGTTGAATAGTCCTCCCCCTAAGGACATGACGTATCGATTAGAGTGGTTGATACGGGACCGATATTTTCTAAGGAATATGGGTAGAGATTGATCTCTATGGTACATATGACCCGATTAGAAAATAGTATGAGACTAACATTCGTGTAGGAATGGTCTTTGTAGCCCATGGCATGGATTTCAACATCCAGGAGGACAGACAATCTTCTAGGATGTAGGTCCGAATTAGAAGAATGGTCCTTGTAGCCCATTGTAGGGCTTTCAACATCTGTTGGGACAACTATTCTTCTAGGATGTATGTCCACATTAGAAGAATTTTCCTTGCATCACTCTGTTGAGTGGGTGACTCATGTGAGACACTTTGCTGAGTGCAATGAGTTCAACACATAACTTATTCAACATCATTCTTGATTACTTAGATGGAGTATAGCCTAGAGAGATGATGCAAACGATGATGTATGTTGATGCCAGGATGCTATCAGACGATACTGATAGTGATGATGATACTCATGAATTGATCTGCGTGATCATGAGATAGCCTATGTGGCTATGATGATGCTACTAGAAAAATGGTCTTTGTGTTCTCAAGACCATTATCATTAATACCTCTGATTCAAGTGGATATTGGTGGTCACCCACCTGTTCCAAATTCCAACTGGCTCATCTTAACATTTTTCAATACAACATGTTTCTTTATAATGGGGACATTTCTTTGTAATTGTGGGTTTTGCACTTACGGGGTTGCCCTGAAGCCCTAAACAGGATCCAGATGGATATTGGTGGCTACCCACCTATTCCAACTAGCTTATTTTGGAAGTTTTCATGTCAGTACATCTTTTGGTACTTCCAGGGCCATTTTGGGGCTCTAAACAATGTTTTCTTAGCTTGACACAGTCAAACTGTAGACGAACTCAGAGTTTGATGGCAGAATGCGTAGTACTTGAAAACACCTTTCCAATGGGCTATCACACGCATAAAATGGAAATCATATGCAAAGGTTACGACTACGGGAAGTTAATGTACTAACTTACCCCAACAGGGCCCACATGACGTTTGACGCTTCATCTCCAAGGTTTAGGTTTTTGGATGTCTAGGGTTTTGGCATTCATGCCTATCATAAAAAAGCCTTCAGAGCCTCATTGTAATAATCTTCTTGTGAATGAGCGCAGCCATTGTTGGGCCTCAGAAATGTCACATTTATGTCCTCTTTTTTCTTCACTATTCCTTACATTACATCGTCCCATTAATCTTCCATCATACCATTTCCATAATGATACTTGGGTTTCTCCTTATTATTTTCCATTGTATTCATTTTAGTATTATAAGTGAATTTGTGATTAAATATTAGAGAAATAGCATATTTTCATTATATATCAAGGTTGGATGAGCTTGATGATGTGTGCAAGCATATGTGAATATTTTAACAAAGTCAAATATTACCACCTAGCCTCAAAATTGAATTTCATCTTCAAGCTTTGAAGATTTGAAGAATATTTGGGACAATCATGGCATATCTTATGTAAGATATGTGAGAGATGTGTGGAGGATTTGAAGGGATCATATCTTCTAATAATAGGAAAGTAGTTGAGAATGGTTGAGAGAATAGTGGATCTGTAATTATGACACTCTTCAAGACTCTCATGTATATAAGAGAGTGTTCTCTCTTCATGAGGGGGATCATGCTATTCATAATTGGGAGATTAGCTTGAGAGTTAGAGATAATGTAATTCATAATTTGGTCTTGTATTAGGAGAAGGGGATTCTTAGCTTTGTTGTTCTTTCATGCTTTGTCATTTGACTCTTGTAATATAATTTGAGATTGATGTATTGTGTGAGCTCACATATGTCTTTTTCCATTCAACTCTTCACATGTTGTATTGCTTTTCTAGATTAGTTTCCTGCTTTCCTAGTTAGTTTTTCAATGTTTTCCTATATTAATTTCATTTTAGCAATTTAGATTAGATTAGTTCTACTTCAGTCCTACATATATAGTGCATGTGCTTCCTAAGCCTACGAACCTCGGATTGACAAATTAAATAGTTGGGCAAATACTACAACGGAATTAAACGACAATATTTCTGCCTAACATTTTGGCACCGTTGTCAGGGAAGCATGATGGATTGAGGTTTAGTTTGATTATTCATGCTCCTAACTCTGAGGTGACATATGGGTAAGGGCATGTAGGGAGTGTTTCAATTTCTGCAATTTCAATTCTAGGAATTCAATTTCTGCAATTTCAATTTTTGCAACTGTGAAGAGGTTTTCATGTGTTTCAGCAAGTATGATTTTCAATTTTTTTTTATTTTGATTTGGCTGCTGTAAGAACCCCTTTTGCAATATGATTTAACCATGAGTGTCATCTTGGAACAGCTCGCTCATATCCTGGAGAAAACTGAGGTTTCTTCTTCTCGGGAAGAGGAGATCTTGACAGCAGCCCAGAGCTTAAATACTCCTCCATAAACGAACAAGAAATCAACATCTGAGGAACTTGAGGAGGACAATGAGGAGCTGCAACATGATATGAGTGAGGGAAATCGCGCCTACGAGAGTGATATAGAGCAATGGTTCCAGGTAAGCACTCGATTAGCTCCATTTTTTTATTTTTATTTAGAAATTTTGCAGCAACTAAATTCATTCACTCTCGAATATTTCCATTATTCATTTGAAAAATTACCATTGAACATATTGTTGTTACTGTTGCGTGCTTGGCTCCACTAGAAATTTTCCTACACGTAACTAATTTCTAATTCCATTTAGCATAGAGTAGGTAGGTTTTAATTTTCAATTTTTATTTTACCTAAAATAAATATGCTCTCCTCCGCGCTTTGTTTGATCGCGAGGATCAGAAAATAGGAATGATTTTGATTTCAGGAATGAATGTCTTTGCGTCCATCCTTTGACCTACAAATAAACACAGTTAAAAAAAAAATTGTAGACGAATAAAATACATCGAAAATTTTCGTTGTTACAACATGCTGATACAAAAAATAAATAAATTATGATGTTACAGCATGTTGTTATAGCACGTTGATACATCATGCTGATATAGTAAAAATTGTACATGTTGTTTCAACATGCTGGTACAAAAACATTTTACATGTTACAACGAAATTTTACTGTAACAGTGATTGAATAAATTTGCATATCTGCAAACAATAAAACATTAGACGAATAAAAAAAAAAAAAAAAAAAATTCTATGTTGAAACAATGAAATTTTTACATGCTGAGACAGATGTTTAAACAACGAAATTTTACATGTTGTTATAGCGAAAATCTTATATGTTGTTACAGTGAATTTTGACATGTTACAGTGAATTTTTTTTTACATGTTGTTATAGCAAAATTCTACATGTTGATACAGTAAAATTTTACTTGCTGAAACAGTGACGTTTTTGTTGTAACGATGATATAATAAATTTGCATATCTTGGTTTGAGTTGCCGCAACACCCTTTGAATTACAACCTACAAAACAAACAAATGAATCAATCCTGTCATTAGTCTTCTCCCACATCCACGTTAGCAAGAAAATGAATTTAATGGTTTACTGCTCCACCTTCTCTTCTCCAATGAATCAACATTTGAGCTTGAATTTTGTTTGTATCTTTTCAATAATAGGAAACCTCAAAATTTTCTCCATAATTTTAGCATTTGATTCGAGCTTCATATCTATAATCGGACTATTTTGTTAATGGAGAAATATGGGCCAAAATCTTAATGACGTCATTATTTCAACTGCCTATATCTCTGTAGTTTAGTTGCTGATAGTCCACAAATTCTTTCAAATCGAATCAAAACCAATTGCTTAAAAAAATGATGATTAGTTGGGTTGCCTATTATTGGAAACTTTGTTTTATTCATTTGATCCAACACATCATCCTGTATTAATAAACAACCAGTACATGTCCCTCCAATCACGCTTCAAGATGATTGTATCTACTTTCAAATTTGAAATTAATCGGTTGTTTGTTGGTTGACATGATGTGGCATCCGAGAGAGATGGGAAGAAAATCGTTCTGTTATGCTATTAAGCCATACAAATCGGATAAAGATCTCAATGTTTCCATCTCTGGATTTGAAGGAATCAACATGCTTGTCTTTACATATGGATGTGTAGCTCACACATGCAATGAGCATCTAAAATTTTCTATCAATTAACGTCATTTTGCAGACAGTCATCTTCGGCTGCAATTTGTAAGCAAACTGTGATGAATTTCAAAAATCCGGGATACGGGTTTTGTGCGGAAGGGTCTCATTTAGTTGACTCGCAAGCAGTTTTTGAAAATTTTTCTTGGTTTGAGAGCAGTTATGATTTTTCGGACCGTGAAGAAGGCAGATTTCGAGATGGCTGGTTTTCCAATATGGCAGATACACAGTCAAACTCTTGCTCAGGTCCAGGTAACTATATTTTTCATGCTCTCTTTGGGCCGGTTCTATTTCTATTAAATTTTAATTCCATTTCGATTACATGCTCTTACTTCGGGATGTTTGATGGACATGGAGAATTTGGAACACAGTGCTTGTAGTTTATAAAGAGTCATTGATATAGTTGTTAAATCCATAGATCCTTGTGATGCTTGTGCTGAATTTGTTGTTGAATCATATCAGTTATGATTGGAGTATGAGATTTACACTAATAACATTACCGTTACTGTTGTATAAAGTAATGGTTTGCAAAACTTTGGTATATTTTTCCAATCAACAAAGGAGAAAATGGTTATACAAGCATAATCACAGTATTCATTTGGATTCTTTGTTTTATTTTTATTTTTGAGAATAATACAAAACTTGGTTTCAATTAAACAATAAAAATTATAAAAACATGGAAACACACAAAAATATTATAAAAATCAAAATTTGCAAATGGACATTCTAAAAATTCCTGAGTTGTTTTCACGATTTATGTTTTTCTTTGAGTCATTGTTACAACAATCAAATAAAAACGCAGTTTATTTCTTTGAGTTGCTCGATTCTTCACGCAACAATCAATGAAGAACCACAAGCACAACAACAAAAGTTATAAACATGTATTGTTCTTTTATTTGTTGCATTTACACTTATTTCTGCATGATATGTTTTTCGAAATTCTCACAGTTTTCATGCAGGAATTTGTACTAAGATTTTCAGGTTCACAACCGAGCGCATCCCATGCTACAGTGATTTTCATGAATCAAAGCATTCTTCAAAGAATACATGCTTTGCAGGAGCTGTTACTCATCAGAAACATCATGACATTTGCTGATGCACAACCACATTTTGTTGTTTTACACAGAAACATTTTGCTGCTACACAGAAACTTTTTGTGCATCTTGATGTTTGTTATTACACAACGACCATGGGATACACTATTATTTCTGCATTTTGCCAAATTTCATGCTGTGACACTATCTCATTTCTCCTTCAAAGATGATTAATCATTCTGGTGTTGATGCCATCTTCCATTGCCTTAACTTTCATGACTTCACACACGCCTATTTTTCTGAATTGCAACATTCCTTTATCTTTTTGCCTTCTTTTTTCCTTTCCAATTTTCCTTCTGAATAAAACAAACCCCTTTCCATGATTACATTTTCTTGCCATAAACCTTGTTTCTACTAAGATCTTTACAGCTATAGTCCTACCAATCTTTTTATAAACTTGCGTTGACTGATGTGGGATTCCTTAAGGCCCACCTTTCAACAGTCTTGCCCCATCGACCTCACACATTATCTGGGATATAGAATAGAGTTCATTTTGAGTACCTAGAGGCTTGCATGCCTTAATGGCAAGTTCTTCCGCTAGAAATCATGGGAATACATCAATGTCCCTTGATTGTTAGATATTGCAAGTGGCTTGACATCAGCCCATCTATTCGCACTTCACAAGATGTACTCGGGTACCTTAACACTCATTGACATCACTAGTGAGTTTGTCT
The DNA here is from genome assembly GCA_009831015.1 of Picea engelmannii. NCBI lineage: Eukaryota > Viridiplantae > Streptophyta > Pinopsida > Pinales > Pinaceae > Picea > Picea engelmannii. The sequence continues at coordinate 28,452 of ML806878.1, forward strand.
CTCATTGGTTAACGACATTCATCAATGATCGGTAATCCAATGATTTCTCTTCATGCTCGACATCGACACATTCATTCGCATGATGAGAATTGTACCATCAGTTTTGTAGCGGGTGAAGACTATACAATTTTTCATGATCCCCTCAACAGTTGCAGTAGTTTGATTTTATATCTATGAGAGTTCCATATTCTCTGCCTTCCTTCATTTCCCATGATCCAGTTACAACAGCAACAACATTAGCAGTTCCATTTTCCTGATCTTGCAGCAGTGACACCTTCCTGATATTCTTTGCTCCAGCAGTTACAACAGTTGCAGCTACAGCGCCAGTCACGTTTTCCTGATCCAGCAGCCGCAACGACTACATCTACTTTTTGGTTAAGTGGAGGTATGTTCTTTTCTAATCTTTAATCACAGAATTTCTTATATACCGACTTGAATATTTTGGAAAATTTCATCGCCATGCTCTCTTTCCTTCCATGACCTACACTAAGTTGCATGAGGGCATGCAACCGATTCAGTTGGGGGGGGGGGGACTCTTTCACCACATATTCATTACCATTATTCCATTTTACCATCTCATCATTCCATTTATGATTCACTAACATTTCTTTTCCAACGAACACTTTGTTGCATTTCGATTGATGCACATATTGGCATGATTCATAAAGATAAAGAAAAGGCTTTCTTATACACAATGATGCTTTCTTATACACATTGATAGCTTATTATTTCTAGTGAGTATATGGCTAAATTATTGCAGCAAGAAAATAAATAAGTGAAATGAATGTTATTAACACAAGAACCAACATCTTTTGCATTCATGGTTGTCACACAAGAACCAACCATAAGAAAATTTCACATGTTGTTACACATATTTCACATGTTGTTACACATATATTACATGTTGTTACACATGTATTTTACATGTTGATACTCCTGTATTTCAAATCCTGGAAATATTCATTGTTAAAAGGACATCATCAATCAAAGCCATAGTTTAAATGCCAAAAGTTCTTAAAAAGATCCATGCATGGTTGCATAAGGACATGCAACAAGTTGAGTTGGGGGGCATGTTGGGCCTCAGAAATGTCACATTTATGTCCTCTTTTTCCTTCACTATTCCTTACATTTCATCATCCCATTAACCTTCCATCATACCATTTCCATAATGATACTTGGGTTTCTCCTTATTATTTTCCATTGTATTCATTTTATTATTATAAGTGAATTTGTGATTAAATATTAGAGAAATAACATATTTTCATTATATATCAAGGTTGGATGAGTTTGATGATGTGTGCATGTGAAGATTTTAACAAAGTCAACTATTACCACCTAGCCTCAAATTTGAATTTCATCTTCAAGCTTTGAAGATTTGAAGAATATTTGGGACAATCATGGCATATCTTATGTAAGATATGTGAGAGATGTGTGGAGGATTTGAAGGGATCATATCTTCTAATAATAGGAAAGTAGTTGAGAATGGTTGAGAGAATAGTGGATCTGTAATTATGACACTCTTCAAGACTCTCATGTATATAAGAGAGTGTTCTTTCTTCATGAGGGGGATCATGTTATTCATAATTGAGAGATTAGCTTGAGAGTTAGAGATCATGTAATTCATAATTTGGTCTTGTATTAGGAGAAGGGGATTCTTAGCTTTGTTATTCTTTCATGCTTTGTCATTTTACTCTCGTAATATAATTTGAGATTGATGTATTGTGTGAGCCCACTTAGGTCTTTTGGCATTCAACTCTTCACATGTTGTATTGCTTTACTATATTAGTTTCTTGCTTTCCTAGTTAGTCTTCAATGCTTTCCTAGATTAATTTCATTTTAGCAATTTAGATTAGATTAGTTCTACTTCAGTCCTGCATATATAGTGCATTTGCTTCGTAAGCCTACGAACCTCGGATTGAAAAATTAAATAGTTGGGCAAATACTACAACGGAATTAAATGACAATATTTCCACCTAACATCCATCACATCTCTTCTTAGATATAAAGTTGTCACCATTCTAGTGATTCTTGCACTCTATATTTTTACAGTCTCTGTACATTTATTACATTAATAGAAATCATGTATTGTTGTATTTCTTTGTTTCTGGCAATCTTTATGTGTATTTCATTGTAATATCTTTGCTTTCATTTCATTTCTAAAATAATCCATATCATTGGTATTAGAGAAGACTGCTCTTGGTCATTTTTCAGTGTATGTCTCCAACGATGTCCGAGTATAGCAAGTTGGGTCTCAAGCTTGTCTCTCTTGAGGGAAATCGCTCTTGCACGCCCAAGAAATCCTCTATGGTGGAAGGAAAAAAAAGAAGCAGAGAAAAATATTCTATTAACCTCTTGCTTGAGCAAGCTCTCGTGTGACAGATGAACGAAATGATGGAGAATTTTTCCCACATCCTTCAACACTTTCCGATAGCAACAGGCGCATCTTCATCAAGCGGCCACTTTGTAGGAACCTCTCCCTTCAAGGTACAAGTTTATTTTGATAGTCATGTATTTGAAGGTCAAATAGATGCAGATGCATTATAAAAATGGTTGAATCTTCTAGAAGGTTATTTCTTTGTTCACAATTTTTCTGACAGGGAAAAGATCACCTTCACACTCAAGGCTCTCCCCCATGTCAAACATTGGTGGGAAACTTACTGGGAGCAAAGTTCCACAGAGGAATCTGGAATATATGGGGCAGAGCCCACTTGGGATTTTTTTGTGGATGCGGTCAAGGAACAATACTAACCTTTTGATAACTATGAAGACCAGTACATGAGATGGACCACACTGCGACAAGAGAAGAGCCAAACAGTGTCGGAGTTCACAAATACTTTCCATACCTTGCGCACCACGCTGGGTATCAAAGACTCCGAGTGACATTTGGTTCTGAAATACCATGGGGCTCTGCATAGGTACATCCAAACCAAAATGGATTTCCTAAAAATATCATCATTGGGAGCTTCCTATCGATATGTTTTCAAAATTGAGAAGAAATGTAGGCACTAGAACAAATGGGAGTTTGGTTCTACAAATCCGCAACAACCAAAGTATGGTAAAGACATCCCTAACCAACAGCCTGCTGACAACCAATCCAAGACACCAGAAAATAAGGGTAAAGGAAAGATGAAGAATGACACTGGGAAGTGGTGCGACTTCCACAAAATTCCCTGGCACAACACCAATGAATGTTGCTCGAAATAGTCATTGGTAGCCGAGGTCAAAAACAAGGAGTCAAACCCTGATTCAGAATCCGATCTAGAAAATATTGAAAATGGACAGGTCATAATGAAGACCCTACTGTTATTGTCATGACCGCAACAATTCAACTAGAAGAACCAATAGATCCTAAAGAGGGGGAGCGCCTATTCCATTCACAGATGTGGGTGAAGGGGACCCCATTGCATTTCATTCTTGATAGTGCCAGCTAGAAGAACCTCATCTTAGCTGAGGTCATCAAACAGTTGGGGTTGTCAAAAACACCACACCCACAACCATACAACATCAGGTGGCTTCACCAGGGACAAGATCTTCGTGTCAACCAGAAGTGTTGCCTGTCCTATGGCATCCAACCCTTCAAGGATGAGGTAGTGTGTGATGTTTCCCCTCTTGATGTCTGTGATGTTATTTTGGGCCAACCTTACATGTGGAAATGTCATGTTGTTTATGAGTCTCGACCCCCTAGTGTCAATATTACTCTAGGGGGTCAGCTCTACAGGATACTAGAGGTAGTTCCAATTACTGTTCCACCAAAACAATGTTGCAAGGTAATCTCTCATACTGCAAAATTCATCCTCTTGACAGTTTGTTCAAAGGATGCACATAAGGCCACTACAACCAATGCAACCTCAATACCTTCTATCCAACAGAAGTAGATTGCAGAAGAGAAAGCAGATATTGTTTATTTACCTACAATGGTGCCTACATAATGCCCCATCAAACCTAGAGACAACAGGTTGGTGGAACAGATTCAACCTCACCAACAACAGGTTCGTGACAGTCTTTCACAGACCAAGCAGTGCAACTTCTCCAACAAGGCACACAACTCACCAAGATTCAGATTCATAAAATGCTTTCCCCTCTTCCTCGAGCACTCAATGCAATGGAGACCATTGCTTCCTAAGGGGGGAGGATTGATCTAGGTGGATATTGGTGGCCACCCACCTGTTCCAAATTCCAACTGGCTCATCTTGACAGTTTTCAGTTCAGCATGTTTCTCTGTAATGGGGAAATTTCTTTGTAATTGTGGGTTATGCACTTACAAGGTTGTCTTGAAGCCTTACACAACATCCAGGTGGATATTTGGTAGCCTCCCACCTATTCCAACTGGCTTATTTTGTAAGTTTTCATGTCAGTATATCTTTATGTACTTCTAGGGCCGTTTTGGGGTTCTAAACTGTGTTTTCTTGGCTTTCCACAGTCAAACTATAGGTGGAGTTAGATTTTGACGACATATGCATATTTCTTGAAAATACCTTTCCAACGGGCTATCACACACCTAAAACAGAGATCATATGCGAAAGTTACGACCCCGAGAAGTTAATGTACTAACTTACGCCAATGGGGCCCACATGAATTTTGGCGCTTCATCTCCTACCGTTAGGTTTTTAGATGTCTAGGGTTTTGGCATTCATGTTTATCATAAAAATGTCTTCAGAGCCTCATTGTAATTATCTTCTTGCAAATGAGTGTATCTGTCACATCTCTTCTCAGAGATAAAGCTGCCACCATTCTAGCAAGTCTTGTACTCTGTATTTTTACAATCTATGTACATTTTTTTCATTAATAGAAATCGTGTATTGCTATATTTCTCTTTTTCTGGCAATTTTTATGTGTATTTCATTGTAATATATCTTCTTTCATTTCATTCTGAAAATAATCCGGATCAACCTCCCTAGATAGGAGGGAGTGTTGATGTTACGGTAGCTGCGGGAGGTATTAACCTCCACGTGTAACCTTTGACTATAATGGAATATTCTTGAAGCAAGGGAAACCCTAAACAGATGTGTGAAAACCCTAGAAGACAAGTCGGCCCAGAAGAATAAATAATATTAGAATATTATCTTCCAGAAAGACAAGTCGGCTCCGCAGGAAAAGGATAAACATAAAATATAATTAACAGAAGGTCATGTTAGCCCAACTATAAAAGTCACTAGACAGAGCTCATTTGTACACCTAGTTACAGCACAAGTCTTGTGGAGAGTTGTAGTTGCAGTTGCAAGGAGGAATAAGGGCGTATGGTCATCTCTTGGTCTTGGTCTCTATCTAAGTGATATTCTTGGTGAAAATCTTGGTGATATTATTAGTAATACTCTTGGTGATATTCTTGCCAAGTATGGCACAAGTTTGAGAGAGTAGTGTAGTTGAAGTTGTTGCAGTTGTGTATGGTACTTGTTTTGTGGATATGGAGACTCTCTCTCTTGTGCTATACCCTTGGAGAAGTAGTGCTCTACTTGTCTTGAGTTGTTAGCAGCTAGGGTTTATTTGTTGGTTCTAGTATGTCTTTCCAAAATAATTTTTTCAAAGGTTAAGGTGCTTGGGGTGGCTTCGTGCCTATGGATGGGTGACAATAGAGATATTTTCTATGCTAAAAATGAGCACATCAAATATTTTAACATATCATTGGTTTCCATGTGTGATAGTTAGATAGGGTGGATAAGGTGTCATGTGTCATGATGTGATTGGAGGAATAAAACTTAGGAAAAATACTAAGTATGGGAGAATGGGGAGAAGGACGAGAGGAGAAGGGGAGTAATGGCAGAGTGTCGGGTTTGTGAGGGTATGATGGGTTTTACAGTTGTGAGGTTATGGATTGGATGTGAATATGAACCCGCAGAGTAAGGAGTGGAGAGAGAAGTTGATGTGGAGGGTCACGAGGGTAGGGTGTATGGAGGGATAAGGTGCTTGGGAACCCCTCATAGGTGAGGGGAATAAGTAAAGAGATAAAAACTTTAAGTATAAAATATGGGAGGGTATAAGATACGAGAGAAAATAAAAGTTAAGTATGGAATATGTGAGAATATGAGATATGGAATATGGGAGAATACAATATATGAGAGAGGAACAAATTTAAGTATGGGAATAAGAGAATAAGAGAATTTCCAAGAGAATAAGAGAATTTCCAAGAAAATAAGTATAAGTGTGGTTCTAAGAATTAAGCATGGTTCCAAGAATTCCAAAAACATAAGTGTGGTTCCAAGAATTAAGCATGGTTCCAAGAATTCCAAAAACATAAGTGTGTTTCCAAGACAATGATCGTGATTCCAAGAATTCTTAGTTCCAAGAAAAAATAGTTATGTTGCACATGGAAAAAGTGTTCCTTGGGCAGTTGGAAAAAAATGTGGATATCTTGAGCATACGGACTCGAATTTTGAATCTGCAAAATGAATGACAAAGTTGAGATTGAGGGATACACCATGAACTGATGATCATTCAAAATTTCTTTCTTCTGGTATCAATTTTGTTTTATTCCAAGGGGCAGAAAATCGAGTTGACCAAATTTTTAACCAACAACTCCATAGTTGGATTTGTCAATGCCAAAGGTTTCTTTGCAACATGAGGACTCTTATTCTCCTCCAAACTAGGGCTTCTCTTAGGGATTGGAATTTCCTTTTCTACCTTGCAATCTTCCTCAATCCCTCTTAACAAACATGGCAATTGATAAACAAGTAGTGGTGGAATAAGATTATGTAAATACATCTTGTGCTACTAGTCTAAATCCAATCAGAATATTGTTTAAGATGGTGGTAAATCTTTGAGTTTGTTTGTGCTTCTTGTGAACAAGGGAGTGTATTTTCTTGTGGGAGGTTGTTGTCGTTTGTGATGCCTTATGCATTGGGGTATTTTTCATTCGCCACATGGACCCCTTGTATAATGAGTGGGGGTTCGTCGATAACACAAGTAAATGATTATCGGAAATGTATATCTCATCTCTTGTCGCAATGAAGAATGTAGTGAAATGTGATACCTAGTGTGAATTGAAGAATCCTCTGAATCATTGATTTTTTTAATGCAATTTGTGCCTGAGGCCTCAGTCGAGGGAACATCTGTCCAAGTGATCTGAAAATCATTAGACACCACTTATTTCCTTACCATATATACATGCAACGTCTAACTTGATTTAAAATAATTTCCTGATCGTATTGAGGTGATTTGCAAAAAAATGATGATGTGTTTTTTATCCCAAAAACCCATAACCTGATGATTAATTTGTGTATTATTG
>ML806878.1:62849-104517 GCA_009831015.1 Picea engelmannii
ACTAGAAGGAAGCACCAACTCCCTGGTTTCTCTAGCACCAACTAGAAGGAAGCACCAACTCCCTGTGTTCAAGCACCCACTTGAACCTCTGAGGACAACAGTCCTCCCTAGCACCTCCCAACCACCCTAAAATATAAATCTTTTCTTCTGAAACTTATTATAGTGATATAATGTTCAACAATGGCTTACCCAACTTATCACTGTTCTGCTGCATCTCGTTGCTCTTTCTACCACACTGCCTTTCTGCACATCTCACTTGCACTGTCTGTTCTTCTACATTTTATCCTCTGTGCACCATGTCCATTCACTGCACAGTTCCTCTTCAGTTCAATTCAGCTCCTGCACTATCTTCCTTCTTCACACATGAATCACTTTCCACATCAACAACCACCACCACTCGAACAACAACCGCAACCCCATCTCTTCTCTGTACCGTGTATTTATAGCTTCTGTGCACCTTATGCATGCAATGTTCGCAATGCCTCTGCATGCTGACTCCGTGCCATTATCCTCCACCTCTCGAGTTCTCTGTCTCATCATCATCGTGACTCTTCAGCTTCTCTGGTGGTTCGCCCCGCGTGTCCAGCATCACTGTATGTTATATTGAGATTCCTCAGTCTCTCTGGCAGTTTGAGACTCTTCGTCTTCTCTGTGACAGTCGAACTCACCTTCTCTGTTTCAGTTATAGGCCTCAATGCTCATCCATTTGTCAATCCCTTCTAAGAATAGTCTTCCTTCACTGGACGAAGCTTGGAGACTCTTCATCTCCTCTGGCGATCACACACGGTGACCACAGGCTGTGGTAACAGGCGCTGCGAACTTATAATCTTCATCGACCCTGATCGACAGTTCATGATCTTGATGAATCAACGGTCCTGATCTCATCGTGATCTCGCATCTCACTGTTCCTTCGATGGAGATTCTCGTCACTCCAAGTCACGATAGGCGAGACTCAGAGATGGAGCTTAGATCAACGGTCCACATCTTTTGGTGTATTGATGGTCAAGATCTTTTCGTGATCTCGCATCTCGTTGATCCTTAGATGGAGGTGCTCGTAACTCCAAGTTACGATAGTCGAAACTCCGAGATGGAGCTTTATGGTGCTCTGATCTTTCACCACGCATCCTCTTGATCCAACGGTCCACGATTAAATCACGATCTCGCATCTCGTTGTTCCTTAGATGGAGGTTCTCGTCACTCCAAGTTGCGATAGGAGAAACTCCGAGATGGAGTTGGATCAACGGTCATGATCAAACCTTGATCTGACGGCTAAGATCAAACCTCGATCTGATGGCTAAGATCAAACCACGTTCCTTTGACTTTCTAGTCAGCGACATGACGATCTTTCGCCACGTGTCCTCTTGATCCAATGGACCACGACTATCATATCTACCTTGCAGCTTCACCATATCTAACGGCTATTGGTCCTTCGTACTTTCCCCAGATCCTATGGCCCAGATATTCTCACGATTTCACCACTTCACCGTGTGAGTTCTAGACACCTTCAAGTCCCGATCTACGAAACTACAATAAGGAGTTAAATCAACGGTCCAGATTCATTCTCGATTCAATGGTTGCGATTTGAATCACGAAATCGCATATCGCGAAATCAGGGTTCCTGGTGTCAATAATCTTTGTCATGTCCAACTCTCGATCCCCGATGCCTCTCCATTGGCTGGAATCAACGGTCCAGATCAAAGCTTGATCTGACGGCTCAGAATGCATTGTGATTTCACATATCGCGAAATCGGGGTTCTTGATGTCAATAATCTTTGTCATGTCCAACTCTCGATCCCCGATGCCTCTCCATTGGCTGGAATCAACGGTCCAGATCAAATCTTGATCTGACGGCTCAAATTGCATCGTGATTTCACATATCACAAAATCGGGATTCTTGATGTCAAAATTCTTTGACATCTCCAACTCTCGATCCTCGAAACTCCGACATGGACAGGGATCAACAGTCCAGATTCAACCTCGATCTGACGGCTCAGATTAAGTCGCGATTTCGCATATCGCGATTACACCCGCTTCTCCTTGTTCTTTAAGGATCGTGCAGGTTCTCCTCGATCCAACGGTGGTCAGACCCTGCGCTCGGATCTGACGGCTGAGACCTGTCCTCCTCTTTAGCGCGCTCTTCTTTTCTATATTCAGATCTGATGGCCCTCGTTCTGTCGGGATTTCACCTTGGCTTTTCTCGATGGTAAACCTTGTGCATCTCCTATCCGATCTGACGGCTGACGGGATTTCTGAATGAGATCCAACAACTATGGATCTCTGTCTTCCTTCTCCTCTGCGATCTCCTGTATCTTGAGCTTTGCTGCGCGCGTTTTCCTCAACGCTGTTCCTCCTGAGCTTTCACGTACGTCTGAATCCCCAAGGGATTTTATCCTTCTTATCCTGCCATCTCCACTGTTGTACTTGCCATCAATGACAAGCATACGCTACTTGTTAAACATTTTCCAACAACTGCTTCACATTTATGAGAAGCAATTGTAGGATCTGCTACAAGTTTACCTCATCAGACAAGGGGATTGGATGTTGCACACTAAACAAATATTGGATGCGATAACAGGTCAGTTTGCTAGTTTAATTTCATTAGTCTAATGAATACAGAGATTTCCTGTAGTTAAAATATCTTCTACTATCTGTGATTTCTACTTTCAATTAAACAGTTTGATATTTCCATTTCTCGGTTATTAACATTATAAGGAAATAAATCAAAAAGATTAAATAGCCTTACTGTTGTTTAAAAAATCAATTGATATTCGATTTTTGTGGATTTAGATTAAAATTCGTATTGTGGACATATTATATATATATATATTAGAAATAGAATCAGTTGTATATATTGTACATATAATAAGTAGAGTTATTTTATAAATATTAGTTAGTAAACTGTAAATATATATTAGATCTATATATAGTTTTCAGCGATTACTATTCATCAAAGTTATTACATTTCCTTTAGTTTTATTTTTCGTTTTCTTTAGGAATTAGATCGGCCAACGGAGCCACTAAACCCGTCGGAGTGGATTAATCCAAACGGCTTGGGTTAAGTAGACAACCCCGGACCGGATTCATTCATCTAGTTGATGAGCGGTGGATTTCGCCTGCCAACAAATGGCGCTAGAAGGAGGGCCTGAAAACTATTAATGGCACGAGGAGGTCGTAAGACTCCTCCACCACCTACCCACTCACCTATAGTGACTAGAAGTCGTTCAAATGACAACATTGTCCCTCAAATAGCAACCACAGCAAATGACGATCTACGGATCACAGTTGAACCGGTAACTCCAAATCCTACGGGTGGTGACATACAAGAGATTGTTCGACAATCTCTCATAGGAACGCACAGTGCTTTAGCTCATATAAGACAACCAAACTGACCTTTGAACCAACCATTAGACTTCTCTGATATCAGAGAACAACTTGGAGGCACTGGCCTTACTTTAAACCCTACAGATCCAATCCTCACTCCTGCAGCAGGAGGATCTGGTATACCACCATCACCACCTCCTTCATCTCCTTCTTCTTCTGGAGAAGAATGCTATGACGAAGGTTGTTCCTCATCCCATCCTTCGACACCACCCACACCTATGGCCAACCCGAACAATCCTGCCAGACCCTGGCTCGACCAAGATGCAGTGGCCATACCTGGGCCTCAGCATCCTTTAGCCAAACACCCAGAGAAATGACTCCCTAAATTTGACCCAGACTCCAAGCAGTTAGCTGAAGATCACATCAAAAAGTTTATGTTAGCCATTAGACTCCATAGTGTTGAGCACAAAGACGTAGTCTGTAGATTGTTTCCCTACACCTTTGAAGGCAATGCCTCTACCTAGTACTTTTCCCAACAGCCTCACACCATCGTGTCATGGGAGAAATTTGAATCTTGTTTCCTGGAGAATTTTGGAGACGACAGGTCTCCTGAAGTTCTAGTCATGGAGATTTCTAGTTTAAAAATGAACCCCAAAGAAAAGATTAAAGACTTTAATCAAAGGTTCTTGACACTAAAGAACTGGATCCCTATGGATTCGATGCCTGCCGAGAATCTTATTATCGCATATTATATGAAAGCCTTACATCAAAACATAGCCATTTGGGTAAAGAGATCCAAGAATTCCATGTTGTTAGAATCCTTCAAGGAGGCCAGTCAGATCTAGAAAGACATTCTCAATTTAAAAGACACTACTAGCAACAAGACAGAGACTAGTTCATCTTCCAAAAAGAAAATCGAAATCCTCCCTAGACCTCCCCAAAACAAAGCTCAACCTAAAAGCTCAGATTTAGAAAACTTACAGAAAGTCGTTCAAAAATTGTCCAACCAAGTTATAGATTTGAAAAGGTCGGCTGAAGAAGCCTCTTCGAGCAAAGGGCCTTACAAACCCCCTTTTAGGAAGCCTTTCCCCACCAACTGACCTAATTCAAATATTGAAGGCCTAAATCTAGAAATCCTGTAATTTGCTATTCAAACAATCCTCGAAGCACACAATAATTTGATTCCTCCCGAGATTCTTGAAGAAGCAGTAGAACAAGAGACAGTAGAAGAAGATGAATCCTCTCCAAACATTTTTGGACATTTTTCGAATAGCATTTTTCAAGCTAATTTCGAAATAGTGCATCCTTACAATACTAGGAGCAAGACAACAAATAAGCCTTCTTCTGAAATCACTACGACTTTGCCTCCAAAACAGTCTAAATCGATTGACAATAAACATAATTCAGTAAACCCAAGTTTAGATTATGATTTGGTTGAAGATCTAAAGAAGCTTAGGGCTAACATTTATGTTTATGAATTATTAAAATTCCCTTTTCTTCTGCAAAAAATGCTATAAAATATTGCAGAGAACAAAAAAAATAGCAATCCAAACTGTAACAAAGGTGTTCAAAACAACCCCAAAACTCCTCAGAGGGCCTCAGCCAAAACTACATCCGAGCCTCACGATAAAAGTGACCTTCCTGTAAATAATGTAACAAATGTAGATAAACCAGTTTCAGAGGCTGCGAGTAAAAAGTAGCAAGCTTCCACTGTTAATACTCGCAGAAATGTCCCTCCATTTTTGTTAACTTTTGAAATTTTCAATAGGAATGTACACAACTGCATGGTAGATTTAGGTGCATCATCTAACGTAATGTCTTGGTCTGTTTGTCAAAAGATTAATGCCGAAGTTCAACCATCCAGCTTGAAAATTATCCAGCTTGATCGAACTAGTGTTAAAGTGATAGGCAAATTAAGAAATATGCTTAAAAGATTGTCGTCTAATCCTAAAGTTCATCAAGTGATTGATATTATTGTTGTAGATATCCCAGAAGTTTATGTTATGTTTTTAAGTAGAGACTGGTCAGAACAATTACATGGCTATTTTGCGACGGATTGGTCTCACCTGCGGCTGCCCAAGAATGAAAAACCCAACAGAATCAAGGTAAATCGTGAACGTTATCTGAAGTTCATGGTGACTGATTTAAATGATCCCAATGAACCATTCACTCCTTCTGCCGATTCGCCCGAAATACAGGGGATGGATACTTTTTTTGGTAATTTCATGGCTGAAACTTCCACTATCACTAACCCAGAACAGCAGTCTGAAATTTTAACATATACGCAGCCAACAACTTCTGCCCAATGGTTACATGCAACCGACGACAATCAAATATGGTCTCTTTACTTTGATGGGTCAAAATCCAAGGAAGGAGCTAGTGCAGGTTGTGTGCTCATCGATCTACCAGGTAACAAGACTTTGATTGCTTGCAGGTTAGAATTCGAATGTACAAACAACATGGTCGAATACGAGGCACTCCTGCAAGGCCTCAGAAAAGCGTTAGATCTAAACATTCAAAATTTGACTGTCTTTGGTGATTCGGAAATCGTGGTTAGACAAGTAAAAAATTATATCCACTATTTATCTCTGCACCTTAAAAGCTACCAAACTGAGGTATGGAATTTAATGAACAAGTTCTCCGCATTTAACATAAATTCTATTCCTAGATTGAATAATTCGGAAGCTGATTTGCTAGCTAACATCGCTTCAAAAATTCTTCCTACAGAAGGCTTATCTCCAAATGCATTTTCCGTCGAACTATTGTTCAGACCGTCTGTCCCAGACAACATCACGAATTGGAGAGTCTTTGATGACGATCAATAGATTATAAGTTTTCTGCATATGGAAGAACTTTCCAGGGCGCGATGATCGACGAAGGTACTCATGACGAAAATCTTCATGACTTTATGGTAATACCAGATCCAAGATCTCCAGAAGCTTCATCAGACATGGTAAATTCTATCCCGAAATTTGTAGTTAGATTAGAAAAAATTTATGATCTTCACGACAAGTTCAGAAAATCAGTGAATTGTAAAACGAATAGTTCCTCTTTGACTCATGAAAAAGTAAATCTGGGAACTAAAGACAACCCACAGTGCATTAATTTAGGGGTGGGGTGTTCTGAGCAAGAAAAAGTAGCGTTTATTAAGTTGTTTAAGGAATTCAAAGATGTTTTTGCCTGGACGTACGACGACCTAAAAACCTTTCATCCTAACATCATACAACACGTTATCCCCATGAAACCCCAAACCCAACCTTTTCAACAAAAGTTAAGGAAAATGCACCCAAAACTCAAACCAACGGTCAAGAAGGAATTAAATAAACTCTTGAACGCTAAGATAATTTTCTCAGTTAGGCACACACAATGGGTCTCTAATCTTGTCCCTGTCAGAAAGAAGAGTGGTGAAATTCGACTATGTGTCAATTTCCAAAATCTTAACTGAGCATCTGATAAAGAATACTACCCTGTCCCTCCCATGGAACAGATCCTTCAACAAGTATCTAGTTCTGAAAGATTATCCTTGTTGGATGGTTTTTGAGGGTATAACCAAATCCTGATGTCCCCTCCAAACCAACTCAAAACCACCTTCCACACTCCATGGGGCACCTACGCTTATAGAAAGATGCCCTTTGGACTCCTAAACGTCGGTGCCACTTTTCAGAGAGCGATAGACATCGCTTTTCGAGGCTTAATCAATCAATATGTCGTAGTTTACCTGGATGATGTCACTGTCTTCTCAAAAAATAAAGAAGACCATCTAGCTCATTTAAGATCTATTATACAGCGATGTCGTAAGTATGACATTTCTTTGAATCCAAAAAATCTATCTTCGCAGTAGAACAAGGTAAACTCCTCGGATTCATTGTATCGAGCGAAGGGATGATTATCGATCCTGAAAGAACTCAAGTCATTTCGAAACTGCCCCCTCCCTCATCAAAAAAGTCCATGCAATCTTTCTTAGGTCAGATAAATTTTGTTAGGAGATTCATCCCGATCTTTTCAGAAATGGTGAGATCATTACAAAACCTAATAAAAAAGGATGTAAAGTACCATTGGCGACCTTTAGAAAGCCAGGCTTTTGATTCAATAAAAAAGGCCATAATAGACGCTCCTTCTCTGATGAGCCCCAACTTTTCACAAGACTTCACCCTCTACACGTTTGCCTCTGACCGTTCATACGCTGCCGTCCTAACTCAAAAGAACGCTGAAAACAATGAAGTCCCAATCACCTTTATGAGCTCAGCCTTCAAGGGGGCAGAACTTAATTACCAGCAGTAGATCAACAAACCTATGTTGTTTTCAAAGCAGTAAAGCACTTCTGATCTTATCTGTTGAAATCAAGGACGAAAATCATTGTCCCTTACCCAGCTGTCAGAAATCTGTTAGTACAGAAAGAACTAGGTGAAAAAAGGGCAAACTGGGTCACATCCTTGTAAGAGTATGACATAGAAATCACCCCAACACAAATTGTAAGAGGCCAAGGGTTATGCAAATTGGTCATTGATTCAGCTATAGGACAGCAAGAAGAAAATGATATGTTAAATCCAGCACAGCACTATCAAAATCAAATCTGTTGTGTAGAAAACCATGTTAGTCCCTGGTATGATGATATAAAATTTTGTCTTATACACGAATCAGCTCCCCGTCACCTGGATCCCACAAAAAGGAGAGAACTAAGATTAAAATCTTCTTATTTTCAGCTGATTAATGGTATTTTGTTTCGTCAAAATTTTGATGGAGTACTAATGCGTTGTCTTGAGAAAGATGAAGCAGAAAAAGTCTTATTGGAATTGCATGCGGGAGAAGTTGGTGGGCATTTTGGTGGAGACACCATTGCCCATAAAGTATTAAGAGAAGGTTATTACTGGCCTACCCTTTTTAAAGACGCTCATTCTTTGTGTCGAAAGTGTGTAATTTGTCAAAAAGCATCCGAACAGATATAGAAACCAGCTTTCCCTCTACAACCAGTTTCAGTAGACTCCCCTTTTCAGTAGTGGGGTTTAGATATTATAGGCCCAATCAATCTGCCATCCTCACAACAGCATAAGTATATCATAACAGCCACAGATTACTTCACCAGGTGGTCTGAGGCTGCCCCATTAAAAACTGTAAATACCATCCAGGTAATATCTTTCTTGAATTCAAATATTATTACTCGTTTCGGTATTCTTGAATGTCTGGTATTTGATAATGCTTCTTATTTTTTGTCTCTTGAAATGAGTGATTTCTCTCTAGAAAAATGAATTAAATTAAAGTATTCTGCCAGCTATTACCCCCAAGGCAATGGTTTGGCAGAATCAACTAATAAAAATCTGATCAATATTATCAAGAGAACGGTCTCCGAAAACCATAAAAATTGGCATAACACACTGTTAAACGCAATCTGGGTTGATAGAGTAACTCCTAAAACTGTTGTGGGTAACTCACCTTTCTTTCTTGTTTACGACAAGGAGGCAATCCTTCCACCACATGTCCTTCTTCAATCTTTGCAGTTAGCATAGAAGTACAGGAAGAGGACTGTCCCCCTTTGGAGAGTAGAATTAACACTTTGTTAAAATTAGAAGAAGTGAGGGCTCAAGCAAAACGGAAATTAGATCAACATCAACTCATTGTTAAAAAATGGTTTGATTCCAATTCTGCCTCTGACAGAAATTTTGAAGTAGGTGACCTTGTCCTAAAATGGGACAAACCTCATGAGGGAAAACGAAAGCATACAAAGTTTCAGAACTTGTGGTTGGGACCATTCTTAATTGCTGAGAAATTTGGTCCCAGTTCCTTCCGATTGCAGAATTTAGAGGGACAGCCAGACACTTTTCCGGTGAATGGCCAAGCCCTAAAAAAGTACTTCGCCTGATGGCACTCCCATGTACACTGTGTAAATATTTTCTGTTTTTTTTGCTGTTGGTTTTTCTTTGTTGGTTTTTCCTTTTATGCTTATCAGTGTTTCTTTTTGAAACACACATGCCTACATCATGGGCTAGCTCAGACAAAGAGAACAGAAAATTTCCCCTCTAAAATGACTGATGAAAGTTGTTTAAACATCAATTGTGATATTTTTCTGAGTTTGCAGCCATGTTAAAGATAACTCGTTGTTTGAAAAGCGTTTCTGGATTTCAATCTGCAACTGAAGATACTCACGATCATCCATAAAAATTCTTTTTATGTTGTCCCTGTTCCTTAAGAGAACAACTCCGAGATGTCTCCCTGCTCTTGAAAGTCGGTTTATTAACAAACTATTTCTAGATCTTAATGAAGGACAGCTAAGAAATTTCTTCAAGGTCTGCAATTTACTAAGATGTGTTCAAAAACTAGGATTTTCAGCGTCACCCCGCTCTATTAAAAATCTTTAAAAAACTAAATAAATTTTCAGAGAGCTATGGGAAGTGCTTGTAAACCCGTCGGGATACTGAATAGGTCTGCTGGTAGCAGGTAAATGCATGCATGACGCTAAGATAACTTTGTCGGTGTACTGAACAGGCCCGCTAGCAGCGAAGCAATGTCAGGTATATGAAAATTCTTAGATATGGATTCTCTTTTGACCTTAAATGTCCTTTGTTCTGATCTAGAACTTCTTGGCAGGATACAGATATCAGAGTGGGTTAATTGACATCCCTGTCGAGGCTATGGACACCTACTGGCAGCAGCGACCCTGTCAACAGTATTGAAGATTTTAACTTTAATATCGCGACTCTCTTATGTTAAGATTGTTATCAGTTTTTGTCTCTTTAAAATAACAGTAATCTGAAACTGGAATGCATTATAATTGATAATGACGTTCAGACATCTTTTTGGTTGTTTTCGGTTCGAAGTTTTTTCTGGTTATCCTAATCTGAACTCGTTCATGTGGCAGAGATAACTGCTTCTCCCAGCGTGTCGCCATTGTTGGCAACAGTGATATAATTACTATCGTTTATAAGCTTCCTACACAGGGTCTTTAAATTTTCGTTACTCGTCATGACCATTCTCACTAAACGACACTTGTCACTTGTCATTTTTTACACATCTTCCTTTCAATTTTTGTTTTCATGACTGTAAGCATGAAAACTCACAGCTAGAATTGACATTTTGTTTCTATTTTTTATTAAAGGAAAACTGTTCATATGGTCTATTATCGAATTGTCGTATTTTGCTATGAACATGATTGTTTTCCTTGTTTATAACCCCTTGGTCCTAAACATGCCTTGGTTACATAAGTGAAAGACCTCCACTTGTTAATAATCAATTAATATTAATGGGGTTTTTGACTCATAAAACTTTTAATTATCCAATGTTTAATTGATACATTTACTTTGTAATCAAGTCATAAACGTGTGTTCTATGGTTTTCAAGTGTTTACATCCTTATACATACCCATATGCCAAGGTTTCATATGAAGTACAACGTGATATTACTGTTTTGTATGGCCTTGGGCTTCACGATCTCATTCCCACGCATGGTGATTAACGCCTCTACCTACCATTTTGAAATGTCATTGCATTGTTTTGTGGAAACTCGGGGCTATGACTCTGTGTTTTCTTATCAAACCCTACCTCCGATTTCGGTGTTGATTCCCTTTTGTTTTCCATGGCTCCAGTGGTAAGGATTGAGCCCAATGGCATCCAAACCTTGTTATCGTATGATAATGCCAGGGACGATTTAGAAAGGAACGATTGGCATGTGTTCATTGAAAAATTTAAGGGCTTCAATCTGAGAGTTGCCCAAGAGTTTGCATTGACTTTCGACGGTTGCAGAGAAAAGATAGGTGACATGCAACTTGAGGTAAATGAAGATTTTTTAAGCCAAGCTACGGTTTTACCAGCTGTCGGCCAAAAGTGGTTCAAGAATGCAAAATTCGAAGAGGTTCCCTGGACTCTGTTGTTCACCTCACAGAAAATTACTAGTTGCGACCGAGGTATGCCTGCCAGCTTTAAAACCTAGGTGGCATGATCTTTTTGCTATTGTGAAATAGTTTATTACGTGTGAAGGGAGATTTGGGTTAGTTTTCCTGTATCACCTGCGATTGCTTATGAGTTTCATTGACTTCCCATTGAACATGCCCTACTTTATGCTTAGAAGTCTGTACAAGATGGGAAAGTGGTTTAGGAGGCAGAAGTCTGATTCTAGTTTGTTCCATCATGGTTTAATTAAGATTATCATTGTGCATCAGTTGCAATTGCACAATGATTGTTGGGATGCTTTTGTGTTACGAAATGGCTTTGGTAATAGTGAGTTGGGACAGGTTGATAAGCATGTTATCACAGAAACCCTCGTGAACACTACATCCTCTTCTCCACCACTCCTGTCCTATGATCTTGTCCCTAATTTTGAACCCTCGACCTACTCTGATGCTACTCAATCGAACATTCAACCGGATTCACACCCAAAAAGTTGCACTAAGACTGCTAAAAAACCCACAGGGAAGAAGCTTAAGGGCAATGTTGATGTTAATTACAAGAATAAAAGGCCTGGTCATTTGATTTCACGATGTGCTCGAAACAAACCCAAACCCTGTGTAGACACAAACAATACAATTGAATTAAGTGAGGACTCAGATTCGGAAATTGAAAGGTTCTTGGCCGAAGAGTATCCATTGTCATATGGACTTTGCCCTGACAGACCCTACGATTATGTTAGCAACCTACCTCCATGTCTAAAGGATAATCCCGATTTTCCTGGCATTCGATTCTATGATAAACCTACCTGTCACGTGGACGATTCTCCAACTGTTAATGCTATCAGTGCCAATGCATAGTCTCTACAACCACAATGTAATGAATGTCAATCCTGGATCAACAGGTATCATAAGGATGTGCCTTTACTATAGTCCCAGCTTAAATCTTTGAAAGACTAGGTGGATTCGTTGACAAACGAGAACAGTAGGCTCCAATCCATAGCTCAAGCAAAGGACAAATGCCTGCAAACTACAGGGTCTGTCATTTTTAAGAATGTAGAGGCAGCGACAGCAATAGTAAACTCCAAGATTGCTTGATATGTTTTAATCCCTTGATTTGAGGTATGATCTTTTTCAAGTTTAGCATGATTTTGTCTCCCTCAATTTAGGATATACGATTTGTTGAATAGATTACTTTTCTTATAAAAATTAGTTTGTTTTGTTTGTTGAATAAAATATGATTGTAGTAGTAATTATAACTAGCTACAGAATCATAAGATTCTGTAGCCAGTTAGAAAAAATTCGAATTGTTTGATTTTATAATTGAAAACATATCTAAAATTTCCCCATTTTCATTTGTTATCAGGAACCCATGATTTCTAAGGATATTTGAAGCACTGTTGAGATCTTCCAGCCGTATGAACTTTATGTTTTTAGTAAATAGATTAGGTTGTTTGTATTTTGATATCAAGTAAAATTAGGGAGGTTGCATCCCCCATATTTTTGGAACAAATTTGATATTATCAACAGGAAACATTGTGTTCTTGGAACCTATATAAGCATGTTATTTTGTAAACTTGAAATGATCTCTGTCTGGGGCAAGACTATGGATTTTTCATTTACAGAATTGAATGAAATATAATAATGGTTACAGCTTTAGCTTTTCCATATTGTGGTTTTATTCAAGTTATGATTGTTTCAATTTGCAATTAGATTGTGATTGATTTCGCTATCATGGTTTACTACAAGTTGGCATGATAAAAATTTATATGTTATCCATGTTTTATATTCCAGATTTAACACACAACAATCATTTTGTTCACACTTAGATTAAGAGATTTATCTTCATCATTTATTGAACATTTATACACAAGTTCTCACAGCAGGATTTATCTTAATGTGACTGCTTGTGAAATTATGAGATTGTTGTGATCGTATCTCTTATATGTTCTATCCTTCGAATTCAACCATTACTGCTTCACATTTATGAGAAGCAATTGTAGGATCTGTTGCAGGTTTACCTCATCAGACAGGGGGATTGGATGCTGCACACTGAACAAATATTGGATGCGATAACAGGTTAGTTTGCTAGTTTAATTTCATTAGTATAATGAATACAGAGATTTCATGTAGTTAAAACATCTTCTACTATCTGTGATTTCTACTTTCAATTAAACAGTTTGATATTTCCATTTCTCGGTTATTAACATTATAAGGAAATAAATCAAAAAGATTAAATAGCCTTACTGTTGTTTAAAAAATCAATTGATATTCGATTTTCGCGGATTTAGATTAAAATTTGTATTGGGGACATATTATATATATATTAGAAATAGAATCAGTGGTATATATTGTACATATAATAAGTAGAGTTATTTTATAAATATTAGTTAATAAACTGTAAATATATATTAGATCTATATATAGTTTTCAGCGATTACTATTCATCAAAGTTATTACATTTCCTTTAGTTTTGTTTTTTGTTTTCTTTAGGACTTAGATCGGCCAATGGAGCCACTAAACCCGTCGGAGTCGATTAATCCAAACGGCTTGGGTTAAGTAGACAACCCCGGACCGGATTCACTCCTCTAGTTGACGAGCAGTCGATTTTGCCCATCAACACATACAAACCCTGTTTGAGGCAATTTTTGTGTTGTTGGAAAGTTATTGCCGAGCTATACACAATTATGTCATTTTCTTGGTCATTTGAGATGGTCAAATTTTGAGCTTTTATGGATCCCCTGGGACCTCTGTGAGCATTCTAGATCCTCCTGGACCTCTATGAGAATTCCTTAGATCCTGCTAGATCACCAAGCATTGCATCAAATACACACATTCTCCTTGAAAGGCATTGGGGAGGAGTATATATGGTTGTTCACTCCCAACATGGTGTGGTTGGATGAAATACATGTCATGTTATGTGCCTTATGTCAGCAAGCGGTGGTCATGTCCCCTTGGTTGGGTGATTTGGTGTTTGTCGATGCATGGTGTGTGGGGCATTGCAGGAACTTGGTTTGACCAATGTCTTTCCATATCGATGTATAATTTTGGATTCAACTTGCGATCCCAACTTAGGAGAGGGTACCCGATGAGTTTAAGAACAAAGTTGTGAGAGTTCTTTCATCACCAAATTTAGTTATAAATGTGGTTTCAAAGTCATTGTAGAACTAGCCTCTAAATTAAAGTACCATGAAAAAACTTTATTTCAAATGTGTAGGGAAATAAATGAAAAACCACATCTTCATCCCATACTTTGAGTAGGAAAATAGCTAACATGAATTTCTTGGCATGGTCTTCAAGAGGTCCTAATTTGTGTAGATCATATTTGGGAAGTAGACTATTATCATTCTTAGGTAATTCATGGGACTTATTGGGTATGTTTAATGCATCTGGTTTCTCTCGTGCATTTGATTCTGATTTCTATCCATGTTTTGTAAAACATATCTATGTAACAAACAAGTGGTACATTTAGCTTCACAATCAACAAAGTCTTCAGGATGTTTAGAAGGAAAAGGGGAAATGGTAGGAGGAATTTGATTTAATGGCTTAAGGATTTCATTAAGGGTATGAGAAATTAAATCTTCCAAGATCCATAAGTGGGTTTTTTCTTCGGTTTGATTAGTAATCCTTTGAGCCCTTCTGTGTCTAGGCAATTAGTGCAAAGCTAGTAAAGCACCGATTTGATGAGCATAGGCTTCAATAACATGACAAAAAGCTTAATACTCTTGGGTGGGAATGATCTTAGAGTTGTATAGAAGAATCAAAATTCAGATTGAAATTCAAATTCAAATTGTACGAGTATGTCATTATCAAATTATAACTCAATGTGTTGCAAATTAGGTTCTACACTTGGTGTATGCACAAGTGTTTGCAAGTACTCTTCCTTCATTGGTCAATTTTGTGGTATGTTGCATCTATTCTTGTTAACTAGTAATCCGTGAAAATTAATTATATTATCAACCATACAAGTGCATTGCCCAATTCTAGTGTCAAAATGTTGACATGGGAAAATGTCCCCAGTCAACTACATAAGTTCACCTGGCGAAATGGACCAATTAGACCTTCCTCCATTGAAATGGAAAATCCTTTGGATATATACCAATTATCTATTGGTACTCAACACTTTATTGGTTAAGGTATGGTTCACCTATGGTTACTTTATGCATTAGATGCAATAGAACTAGTATGTGAATGCAAGGTGCAATTAATATAAGTATAACATAGCCTATATATCCTAACTAGAAGCATGCAATCAAACCACCAATTTGACATGAAACAAGAAAAAAGTGCAAAGAGCGGGGAGAATAGTCCACCAATCTGTTGTCAACACCAAACCTCAAGGCACACTCTAAGATCAAGGATAGCATACAAATTGCCAAGAGAGAACATGTTTCACTTCAAAGTGTTAGACATAAATTAAAGAAATACATGCAAAGCACATGGAGAATAGTCCACCTCTACCATTTGCATAATAACAATATTCCTCTAAATATAAAGGATAACCTATATATCTTGAGAGTTACATACAACTAGTTAGCAATGTGTATGACAAGCAAGCATGAATAAAGAAATCAAGAGAATGCCCATTAATCCACAACATTCATCCTCACAAGCAACCAAGAAAGTATAGTGAATGAAGAGAATAGTCCACGACCATCGACAACTTTGAAAGAGTATGAATCACAAGCTAATAATGTCACTCTATTCAACATGTGAATATAGTTTAGGATGCCAAATGAGGGAGCATTTGCAAAAGTGAGAAAGTCTCCTTTATAGAAAATCCCAATGACCTTTGGCTTTCTACCTACTTGACTCTTGGCCTTCAGCCTTCACAACTCTTGGCCTTCTAATTCTATTTGGCTAATTTACTTTACAATTTTTTCATCATTCTGAACAGGATAAAATGGACATATTTGACAATAATAATACTAAAATTACATTTCTTCACCTAATTGTTATTTATTCTTGATTTGTCCTTTTGTGCTTGAAAATTACAATCAAGAACTTGAACATGCAGAGTTCATCTTTCATGTTTTAGATGGAGATGACTTGGCTTTCCATTCCAATCGATTTTCCCTTTTGTTAGTTTCCTTGGATGGGGAAGCTTTTCTCTCTAGTTTACCTCCTTGGCTTGCTCAACCTTACCTTGATTTGTCTTTCTCAATGTCTTCTTTTGAAATTACATGTGACCTTCTCTTCAAGTTTAATGCCTTTAAATAAATGGAAAAAAATCTACAATAAATTATCTTGAAGCATGCATTTTAGTCCGTGCCCATTCATGCCATTTTAGATTCAAAGATATATTCTTTAACTTGTTCATCATCTACAAAACAACATTAAACAACTTCCATAAGTCCATTAAAAGATGCTTGTAAAAAAATGACTGAAGCCCTTTTTTTAACTCATATTGCTTAAAAAAATAATTTTTGGATGTTTTTATTTACCTAGACATGCTAAATTATGCACAACTCAAGAGTCAAAATCCAAATAGCACACTTGGAGGGTCTATTGAGCCTCATAGCCATCAATTTTCCCTTTTGAGGAAAATTGTTGGCTTAAGAGGCCATCAAGCCTCCCAAGTGAGCAATTAAGCTCAAAATTGGACAAAAATGCATCTAGGATCAAGACAAAGCAAAAAACTATTGTATAAACCATAATTTCTAGTTTTATGACTATTGAAACATCGTTACTTTACTCAACCATAGAATATATGTGATTTCCCATTGTTTTCATAGCTCGTTTGACTCTTCGGTGGTCACCGGTAGTGATTTGGGATCTGGTGGATTCGTAGTTGTCTCTACTCTAATATGAGCCCTGAAACATGATTGTGAATACGTTAATACCATAATCACACATCACCATTGAAATTTGGATCAAATAATTCATAGAAGCAATAGAAATTTTATTGAACATTTTCATAGTCGCAAATCTTGAAATCAAATTCATCGATTGCATTAAGACGATATGCCCAAAAAAACATCTATGTAGACCATTTTGGCACACAAAATCTCAACTTGATGGACCGCTAAAAATATGTGAAGTATCTGAAAGGCTAAAGTATCAATTTCATGCTAATAGTTGCTTCGTTGGAATAAGTTTATTTGCATTTTGTGCAAGAACGGTGCAGAAGATATAAATCACATGTTCCTTCATTGTTTCTTCAATCAGACTGTTTGGACCAGAATCAATCTCTTATTAAAAATCAAAAAAGTGTGAGAAGGTACCTCCCTGTCGGACTGTATAGAGGCGTGGTCGAAGGACAAATCAGTTTCAAAAAAGCTAGCGGTGCACACTTGCTAGTTTATCTGGATAGAGAGAAATAAGGCATTATTTGAAGAGAAATCCCCCTCGGTAGGGATTGTGGTTTATAAGATTCTGGGTGTGCACAACAGAAATACTTCTTCTCCAAAAGTAATTTTCACTAAAACTTGCACAATTTCTCAGATTGATGGATACACCCTCACATGTTTTGACGCAGCATCCATTTCAGGTGGTGTAAATTGCGGAGCTGGGGTGTCATAAAACAACCAGATTCGATTGTCTACAGGTGGTTTATAAACTGCGAGAATGGTACAAATATGAAGGCCGAGCTTATGGGTGTATGGGATATTCTTTATCTTGCAAAGCAGTGGAATATTCAAAAGATTCAGATATTGGGTGACTCAAAGGTGGTGATTGACTGGTTAAATCACAGAGGTAAGTTACAGGCTATCGAAATCGAAGGTTGGAAGCTCAAATCAAAAGCAATATCGTCAAATTTTCAAGGAATCAACTTTCATCACATTTTCCAGGAATTCAATAAGGAAGTTGACGATCTATCCAAGCAAGCGTTGTTGGCTCCAAAAAGGCAGATTATCTTTCTTTCCCTGTGAAAATGGACGGCAGGTCCTACTACCAATATTTATCTCTTTTAATGTTCTTGGTCTTATGTCGATTTAGTTTCTTGTTAATGACATAAGTACCATTCGATGAAGAAATATCCGTTTGTTTTTTTGGATTCCTATTTCTTTTGTATTTTGTAATCATCCTCTCTGGACAAGATTACTTAATAGTTTTGGTCTTTTGGATCCCTTTTTGGGTGAGATCAGAACGATGAATAATTGGTTTAGCTGTGAACCCCTCGAAGAAGTTTCTATGCAATGTAAAAAAATTGTACTCTAATATAATTTTGTGCAAATTTTCTATTGAAAAAACGTTTATTTGTCCCTATTTTATCCCTATCATTAACATCGTTGAAATATTGATCCATGAATAGGATTTTAATCCATGAAGGAGGCCTCTGAGTGCCCAATGCACCTACGAAGAAACACTATAAAATCATCAATTCGGACCAAATCTCATCCACAAGACATCCCGTGACCAAGAAAGTGTATGATATGCTTAGAAGAAATTGAACACCCTACTAGTGTGTGTAACACACCCACTATAGCATAATGAATTTTTCGTCTTTTTCTTCGAGGGACAGAATCCCCGAGACTTCTATGGGGCCTAGCGCAGACCATCCCTTCCCTTATCCTCCTCCAAGCAACCACAACCTGGCCTTGGCGCAAGCACCTTTCGTAGCTCGCGAGTTGGGAGTCAAGGCTCTCGACTTCTCTTTCTCCAAATGTTGATACCCGAGATGCGATACGGGTATGGCTCCTTCCTCACTAGTGTCTGCTACATGTAACCGTAGGCTAGGCCAAACACTAGCACCACTCGCAACTTCGCTAGTTGAGGTGTTGAGCCCTCGTGCTCCTCCTTTGTGAAATCCCGAGATGCAAGAGGTCAATGTTATGTGGGATCTGCCAAAGCGATGCACACACGCCATTTGTCTCCTCTATTGTACTCTGCTCACGAGTTGTGCCGCTAACGCCCGTTGCACTTGACCTCGGCTCTCGGCATTTCGCGGCCTTAGCGATTAGGGTGCAACTTCTTCATCCTGCGAAACCCCGAGCCACGATAAGTCAACAATGGGTCACCCGCTTCCTAAGCTAAATACTAGCGCTACTCACATCTCAGGACTTCACGAGTTGGAGTGTTGAGCCCTCGTGCTCCTCCTTCGCGAATTCCTGAGATACGATAAGTCAACAATGGGTTGACTCTTTCCCAGGCAACATGTGTCCATCACCAGTCAACCACACGGTCCCCACCTAACGGAGGTGCCACGTGTTTGCATGAGCCCTCGGTGCTCAGCACTTCGCGACTTCTACAGTCGAAAAGAAACTCTCTCAAGTTTCGAACCCCCGATAGGTGATAACCATGAAAGCTCTGATCTCACGGTTCTCCCGTGGCCTAGATCCAATGGTCACGATCACATCGCGATCTCGTAAATCGTGAGTTCATGCAGTCTTACCCTTGACCACTCCAAGTCGTGAGTCAGCAAAATGCTACTCTCCTGCCTATACAAAGGCTAAGATCGACGGTCAATAGGGCTCCGTTAGATCCTTGGATCTATGGTCCCGATTCTTTCTCTACTTGTGAAGGTTGAAAGGGGTTGAGGCATTAACACCTACGTTCCTTCCTCCAATCTAACGGTCGTGACAGACCTCAGATCCCCCAAAAGGATCTCGTCCGTTCATCTAACAAATGAAAGGGTACTCTCCTTCGGTATTTGAAACTCGCTATCCTTCCTAAGCTTCGTCAGCTATGAGAGACTTGAGAGCTTTGTGCTCTGTCTCCTGAACTTGACTCTTAGAAGAGTCTTTAGTACAACTATTCATCAAGGGGTTCTGGGGTTCTATTTGATCGCAGAGGGCCTGTGCATATCGGCACTACCTCTCATGAGATTAACAAACTCCATCCTCCAAGGGACTCAGAACGACTAGGTGAGTAAACCATCGTACATGCGACTATACCTAAGGTCGATGAGCTCACAGTTCGTGACTCTAGCTTAAGACGCTACATAATGCCAGAATTCATGAGAACAAGTCATGTCTGACCCATATAATTCCTTACTTGCCTAATTATACAACCAAGCAGAAATAGAAGGGATACGGTATATCCTTTAAGCATTCATTCACATTCCTGAAAGCATGCACAGTATAACCAATTCATACACAGTCACAGCTAAGTTACACAGGGTAGGAAATCACTTATCTATTATAGGTTGCCACCAACCAACTGACTATAGGTGTTCGTCCTTCCACCCAACCATAGGATCATAGGCATTCATTCTTAGCACTCTGGCCACCCCCGTGCCAAGCCATGATATCACCAGGGAATTCTCACAGTTCTCGAGGGTTCTCTCTCTGTTTCAGCTTCTGTTCGGGTCCTGTTTTCTGCAACTCGGAGCTTTCTCACTCGGTTGTGGACTCGGCGAGGTTTCTCAGATGCTCTTCGACATCAAGCTAGTGGCTTTCTATTTGTGATTCATTGGAGAGCTTCGTGCCTCTCCCTTGTGAGCTTCCCCCCTCGTCTGGTGCCTCTCCTTCCCGTGTGTGTGTCCCTCTTACTTGGGAAGGTTTTTCCGACCTATCTGGTTCCTTCTGTCAGAAGGAAGCTTAGGTCTACAAGTCCCTGTGGTACTTCGGACTAACAACCCATGTTTCCATTCATGGGGGTGGTTGGTGATTCAACCACCGGTCCTTTCTTCATTGACTGATTTTCTTTCCTTGGGATTCAAAGGAGGCTTGTCATCCTTATCAAGAGAGATTTGGGGTTATTTGATACATGAACCCTCTCTTATAGTTTTCACATTCTTCCTCTAGTGATATCATGGCCAGTACTTTCAAGGCTACACCCCCATAGTCAGTTATTGGCAACTCAAACAATAATACATTTACATTTTCCTCATGCATTAGCATGGTAATCCCTACTTTATGATTAATTACAAATTGGGGGAAACAGGGTGTTACAGCGTGTGTGGATTTTTCATGATGTGTCATTCCTTTCATGCTTTATGTTTGTGTTTTCATTGTCATCACTGTGAATAATGTGATGCAACCATGTGGGCTACTTTATTATGATATTCTATTGTTAGATTGGCATGACATCACTATGATATGCTCTCGATTCTTTTTCGTCGTCACTTTGCACTATTTTAATGGGTGTATGTCACTAAGCACTTTCCCGCTTCTTAACTGGCTACTTGGATCTATGTGCAATCTATAGAAATTTTTTGGCCGAGGGAAATTAATGCAACTTTAGAAATTTCACCTCTTTCCTAGAGGTTTCATAGATCTTAACACTCTGAATTTCCATTCTTAGTGTTGTTAGTAAATATGATAAAAAAACAACAACAACGGATAATATTTCACCTCTTGACAGCCTCAATGAACAACGCAATCCAAGCGAAAAGATACCAAATGTGTGTCAACAAGTTTCATCCCTTTGGGGTAATCTTGTCATGCATAAACCAAATCTAAAATTCACTTTATAATTACAATGGTAAATATGTCTGTCTTCTTCAAAATTATTGTCAAATCATTTAACAATTTGAACCTTAACTTATGTCAAATCAACAAGACATACAAATGTTGGATCTTAACAAACCATGAAAAAATGATTAGCTAAAAAACAAATATACAATAAGATAGTTATTGGATAGATTAAAACTCCATATATATATATATATATATATATATATATATATATATATATATATATATATATATATGAATTTTATGTCAATATCATAGCCTCAGCCCAAGGCTAGTACATTCCTCTAGCTCCAAAAACCTTATTTTGGTAAAACCAACAAAACACTAGCTAACACCAAGGAGATCCAATAAGCAAGAATCACACTAAAAAGTCATCCTAGGAAACATGTCTCCTCTTCTCCACTCCTCAACAAGTACAATATAGGATTTAATCACAAAAAAGTAGCTCCAATGTCTCCAAGGAATTAAGCCCTAACCCTAGTATTAAAGATGCTCTAAAATCTCCAAGAAACCCTAGCATCTCAAATACAAGAGAAAGAAATTACAAAGAGAGAGTGAGACAAGTGTGTTCATTCTCCTTAACTCTCTAACACAAGATCATGAATAAGAATGGATAAAAAAACTCTTCCCTTCCTCTATATATATGATAGGTAAGGGGGGCCAACAATACATATGTGGGTCTAAGCCCTTATAAGCAACCTACAAAGTCACAAGTAGGCTCACACATGTGAAGTGCTACACTCTAAGGGTACACATGTCAAGTTCCAAAGGGAGGCATGCACATGCAAGGCTCCAATGCAAGGGCTCTCCACAAGATGTGCCCAACGCTCCTCGTACAAGCCTTTAAGGACTCAAATGGTCCTCCTAAGCCATGTCATCCACCAAGCTCACTCCCCCTACATAAATATTGTCACAACCTAGACATCCTGAAATCACCTCCATACCTCCATGCAAGCATCCAAGCTATCCCATGTTATCTAGGGCTCAACACCCTCCTCCAAAATGCCAAACACTACTACAATGTAGGACTATCTCTAAGAAATAATCCTCTTCTAGGTGGCAAGCCTATAGAATGTTACCAAGCTATCTGGAGATCTCCAATGCTCCAAGGAATAATGTCATGCAAGCATATCACAAGGTCAAACAACCATTGATTAAGCCACCTTCAATGTCAAATCCATCAAGGACCCTTTAGGGGCTAATAATACACCATATACCCCAAATCTTATGAAGCACCCAAAACATGTTATAAACATGTTTGGAGTAACCCCCTAACACAATCTCGTGTCACTTGAATGGATATACTCTCAAGTTTTCATGCACCATTGCATGTGAGAACAAGTGTGAACACCTACACAAAAGACATAAAATATCATTAAACCTCAAATCACGTAAGCCACCCAATGATCACATGCATGATTGAATCTTGATAATTCCATGTAGAGGTGATGTCATGCAAACAAGATGCATTGCAAAACATAACCATGCACAAGACAAGCAAATGTAATCATTGTCCATGCACAGACAAGATTCCATCGAACACAACCAAACAATACCAAGGTATAACAAGAAACACAAATAGGTATTTAATCACAAGGAAAACCACTTAGGTTAGAATACTAATCATGTTATGCAATCCAAGACATCATCAAGATAAGTTAAATCAAGAATTAATTTTCAAAGATGAAGCTTAATGTAAAAATTTTAAATAAAATGGGAATCTCCAAGTCTATCGACTTGAGGCTGGTTGAGGCCTCAATGGTATCAATAAGGATGTTCATCATATTTTGACCAAAACCAACCTATGTATTGAGTTGGGTATCCATAAATGATTTTTTTTTTAATTATTTCATCATCTCTCTATATCCCTGTATTCCTATTAAGAGGTGGAGTTGAGAATGAATCTTCATATTCGGCTACAACCAACTCATATTGTTTCATTTATCATATTACTAGGTTATGCTTAAGGCTAACCTAGTCAGATTCAACATGTAAGCTCAATAAACCT
The DNA here is from genome assembly GCA_009831015.1 of Picea engelmannii. Taxonomy (NCBI): domain Eukaryota; kingdom Viridiplantae; phylum Streptophyta; class Pinopsida; order Pinales; family Pinaceae; genus Picea; species Picea engelmannii. The sequence continues at coordinate 86,413 of ML806878.1, forward strand.
CTTGAGAAGTGTGCCCTACTTGTTTGGTCCCATATCCACTTTTGAAAGGATGCCCTACTTGAGTTGAGTATAAATATACAACTCAAACCTCATTTAATTATTGTTAGGGACCTAACCTCCCTAACCCCTCATGTAGGTAGAATAATATATTTATTAGGCCTATTTAATAATGTGAACAAGTCTAAAGTAAGAAGACTTAATAGAAGCTTCTACTTCTAGAAAGATATTCCTCTAGAATGTTCTTTAGAAGATAGAATTAGTATAAATAGGAGTAGAAGGCAAGAGAAAATTGTGTCTTGATAATTATTGTAATATAACTTTTCTCTAATGGAGGTTGCCCCCTTGAAGATGTAAGTGAACTTGGCTATCTATCAATAAAGGTATCCTTTTCGGTGTTGTGATTCTCTATATTTTGTTGTTCTGCTGGTATTTGCTACAATATTTTTGTTTTTGCTTATTATATTATATCTGGTACCTTACAAGTGGTATCATATCTTTTTCCTCTGTAGAAATTGTGGGTAATTTTTTCAAAGTAGAGACGTGTATTGTTGGCGTCTTTAAATCACAGAGATATGTCGTTCAGTGGGTAAAACTGTGGTTGGCCAAGACTACACACAGGAAATACAAACGGTTTCATGGGGTTACCTGAAACAAAAGTTTCACCTTGTTTGAAATCTCTATAACCCATAATGTTACCCTTTTGAGTAGTACGACATTGCAAAGAATTTGTACATGGCCATCACTCCCATGTACCATTATGAATATAGGAAGTCCCCTAGGTCTCTTGAAACTAGCTCTAGATCAATCGATCGGTCACCTAACTATTATAGTGACACTAAGAAAATCACTCTGGAAGATACTCTCTAGTACTTAGGTAATTGGGTGGTACGACTAAAGGTATGGTCGAGCCTCCTTAGTTGGTGCCCTAAGATATTGGGTTGAGTACTACTATTTGACCTCACACATATATCAAAAAGATATAGCACAAGGCAAACCCTTGTTTGTAGGACCCTTGCAAACCCTATCACTTGGGAACAAAACAGAACAGAAAAGGAACAAAAGGGATATTTGATGCACAACCCTACCTCCTACATCATGTGAAATTCCTACACAATTTTCGCTGTTAACTATTTTGGCAATTCATCACTGCAGTATTCTTTAGGCTGGAGTATAAATTTGTAGGAGCAAAAAACAAAAAAAACAAGTATAGTGGTCCTGTTGACACCCTTATTCGGGACCTAGACCATTGGATTCCTCTCTTTTCCCTGATCACCATGGTCCCTATCATTTTTAAGTTTTTTGTTTTCCCATGGACCCAATCTACTTCTCGACACCCTTATTTGGCACCTATCCCATTGGCTTCCTCTCTTCACCCTGATCACAGTGATATCTCACCTGTAAGCCTTTTTTTTTCGTGGACCCATCCACCCTTCCCACCACCCTTATTTCCCACCTATTACATTGGGTTCCTCTCTTTGCACTGATCATAGTGGTACCCTTCACCAGTAACCCATTTTTTTGTGTGGAACCACCAACCCCATTCTGGTGTTTCCATTTCACCATGGCCCATACCTGTAACCAAGACCTTGAAAACTTCCCCAATGCCCTATCATCTGATATCTCCATGAATCAGAAGGAAATGCGACAAATCAATGCCAATATATCCACCATCAATTCCTCCATGCATTCCACCATAGATGCCAAAATGGAAGACATGAAACAGGACAACAATGCTCACATAGACTGGCAGCTTGAATCCTTTGTTGTCATGATCACTGAATTGTTGAATATTCCCAGAGGCCTTACCTCATTTGAACAACCTTCTAACCTAGAAGGTGTTGCTTCCTCCAATTCCCAAACTTTTCAATCCAACCCCCTTCATCGCGATGTGCATCTTCCGAGAGTGGAGGTGAACAAATTTTATGGCTTGGATCCCACTGGTTGGGTCACTAAAATGGAACATTACTTCTCCTTACATGGCATCACTGATGAGTTGGCCAAATTATTGAAATATTGTAACTTAGAATAATATTCTAATTATATTTGAGTTATTATTTTATAGATCAAATCCCCTTTTTTGGATAGATCCTCCTTATGTTGTTATTTTGGAAATGCATTGAATGCTCTAGTAAATTGAAAATAACGTAATAGCATCACTAAAACTTAACATGGTATCAAAGCTTGACTGAATAGAACACCTTTCACTGGATATCTAAAAACGTCATTATTGTCATACAAGGAAATTAGGGCTTTTATTCAAGAGGAATTTATGACCAAAAACTATCTAGGGAAGTGCACCCTACCCTAGTTTTGGCTAGTACTAGAAAACCAGGAAACCAGAACTAGTGCCAGAAGTACCAATCTAGAATTGCGTAGGTCAAGTTTCAAGGGGAAAAATTGGAATTTTTTGAAACAGTCAACTCCAGCAAACTCGCCTCAACCCAATGCATCTATCCCTTCGATCAGAATTAAAAATTTTGAAGTTTGAGAAATTAGGGTTTTCTCATAAAACCCTAAGTTGTAGTACCAGTTCCTTCGCACTAGCTTCTTTGCATCGTTGCAGTACCAGTTGCAGGGAAAAATTTTGTGAAATATTGGGACTGTTGTTTTTTGTCCTAGTGCGCCTTACTGTCAGAGGTATGTACTTACATGTGTTTAAAATGTATTATTATTCTAAAGGGTATTTGCAGGGGAAAGGATCTTTTAACAATCATAGATCCAGAAAGATCTCAAATCCAACACATTCAAAAGAATAATGCACCCCAGGTTTGATTATTTTGATATGCATCTATTTTTTATGACATTATTTTGATCCTATGAACATCTAGGTTGTATGTTGAATCTATGACCATCATACTAACGATTGGTCAAAATTAAAGTCAAGATATTAGATTGATTAAAGTTGAGATTATAGAGTTTATTCTCTAACTTCGATTTCTATCAAGAAATCGTATTATCTCAATACAAAGGATAGGTTGAAGAGAATACTTGTCATCTTGAGCGAAGGAGACTAGTAAGAAAAACTACAACACTCATTCTTGAGGACAAGACTCTAGGTTCCAGGTTTGATTAATTAAGTTGATAAGATTCAAATTTGCACATGTCAAGTTTGATAACTACCTCATAGTTGAGATAACAATCTTTAGAAAGTTTTATACTTGGTAGCATGTGAGCATTATTGAGATAAATTCTTATTGTAATCACTTACCATATATAACTAACATCTCCTCTAGGAGAAACTTCTTGGTTGGTTCCAGTTTATCATGAAGGAATGATTGATCACAACACTAGAAGAGTGTTGCTCTCATTATTATTGTACTTCTTACTTTTTACCCTTGTTTCAGGAAGGTCACAAGTGATATCTCTAAAGGAGCTATTGTGACAATGGTTCTTGTTATTGTCTTATTATTATTATAAATAATATTATTCTTGTCTGTTGTTTCTCCCTTGTTGTTCTTTTTCCAGGAAGGTCACAGGTGATAACCCTGAGGAAGCTATAGTGACGGTTGTAGAAGGCAACATATTAGATGAGACATGGAGCAGACTTTCCAATTAGTATACATGATCATATACATCCATGTACCAAACAAGATGAAGAAGAAGCTACTTTTGATATACATAGTATCTCATATGGAGATTGATTGTAAGGAGCAGAAGGCTCCAAAGATAACCGAACATTAGAATAAAATTCACATTAGACTCAGTCAATGGATAACGAAGCCACCTTGACAGGAAGAAGAATCTGTTTGAAGTCTGACTTAGCTTTTCATATTAATACCTAGTATTCAACACCAAGTATATTTTGTAGAGACTATGAAGTTTTTGTAGACTCAAAAGAAGTCAAGACTCAGAGTAAGCCTGATCTTAGAAACTATTAGATGAAGAGACATCTTCCAAGAGTGGCAAACAGAGACTAGATCATAACTTCAGAGACCTCTAGGAGACATGAAATCTCATGGGAAGATTCCATTGTTTTAGTAATAGAGAAGGAAGCCAGTCAGAAGGACTGGGATATGGATTTTTCCTTAAGACTATAAAGGAAGTGAGTGGTGACTTCCAAGATTGATCTAACAGATCAAGCATGTTGCAGATAATAGTATAAAGATGTACAAATCCCTATTTGTGTCCAGAGGATTCTCCCAGCAAGAGGGAGAAGACTATGACAAAACACTTGCTCCAGTAATCGAAGAAATAGTTCCAGTATTCATGAAGACAACCAGAACAACCATGATTCTGATATAGTATGAGATTCAGAGGGAGTAGTCCATGTATTTGAGATTGAGTTACCTGCATGAAAGAAGAAAATATACCTTCAGTATCAGTTATTAAGCCACTCTTAGTTTTAGATGAAGTTGTTGCCATGATAGAATAGAGGAACTACTCTCAGAGTTTAGTAGCTACAGTGATTCTCAGCTTCAGAGAAGTTGTAGGTGTAGAGTCCCAGTCCCAAAAGAATAGTTGCAGAAAGAGCAGAGGACATACTCTCAAGTTGTGAGACAAATAGTGCTTTACAGAAAGCACATAGAGCTAGCACATGATTGTGCAGATTAAGTTGTAGCTAAAAAAATGTATCAGGTTGGTACAATGTGATGTGAAAATTCGGTTTCAAAGTACAGGATAGGAAGACTCATGTCTGCAAGTTGAAGCAAGCTCCAAGAGATTGGTATGGAAAGATTGATAGTTTTCTGATGAGCTTGGGCTTTACCAAAAGTAAAGTTGATTCTAACCTTTACTTCAAGGTTATGAATGATGAGGCAGTTATATTGTTGTTGTATGTGGATAACTTATTCTTAACCTGAGAAGAAAAGCTCATCACGGATTGTAAGAATAAGCTTGTTGCAGAGTTTGATATGAAAGACCTAGGCCCGATGCATTATTTCTTAGGTCTTGAAGTTTGGTAGAGCGTAGAGAAGATCTTCCTTAACCACGGGAAGTATGCAGTTGAAATACTGAAGAGATTTAACATGTTGGAATGTAAATCCATGAACACACCCATGGAAACAAAATTGAAGATCCTGGTTGATGCTTCCTTAGAGTTGGTTGACGCTACTCTATATAGGCATATTATCGTATTGTTGATGTATCTGATGAATACCAGGCCCGATATATGCTTTACTCTGAACACCTTGAGCTAGTATCTGGTAGAACCCAGACATGTTCACCTTGTAGCTGCAAAGCATGTGATGAGATACCTTAAGGGTACATTGGATTATGGTCTTTGTTATACTAGAGATCATGACTTCAGACTGTATGGTTATACTGATTCAGATTGGGCTGGAAGTGCTTCTGATAGAAAGAGCACTTCATGATGTTGTTTCAGTTTGGGCTCAGCCATGACTTCATGGCAAAGCCTGAAACAATCCAGTATTGCTCTCAGCACGACAGAAGCAGAATACATTGCAACATGTTCCGCCAGTTGTGAAGCCATATGGATTTGGAAGTTGTTGATAGGTTTGTTCAATCTGGAGATGGAAGCCATCGTGATTCTATGTGATAACCAGAGTTGTATAAAGATGACAGAGAACCTAGTGTTCCATGATAAGTCAAAGTAGATAGAGATCCGGTATCACTACATTCATAATATGGTGTAGAGGGGAGTTGTAAAGCTCAAATATTTTGGCACAGATGAGCAGGTTGCAGATGTGTTGACCAAGCCTCTGTCTCGTGTGAAGTTTGAGTACTTCTGAGACAAGCTTGGTGTTGTCCGAAAGGACCTCCCTCAAAAGGGGGAGTGGTGTTGATGATACTATTGTATCTTGACCAACAACGGGTAGCTCCGTTAGTATTTTACATCTTAGGGGATTGATCGTCCCTGGGCAGATCTCGAAGTTCCGGTAAGGACGGTATGTCAGAGTACTTGTGCATGTATATGCCAGCTATGGTCAGTAGTGGTAGCTCCGTTAGGATTTTATATCCTAGGGAATCTTTTGATTCTTGGGCAGATCCCGAAGGTCTGGTAAGGACGATCTGTCATAGTACCACGTGGTAGCTCTGTTAGGATTTTATATCCTACGAAATCTTTTGATTCCTAGGAAGAACTCGAAGGTCCGATAAGGACGGTCTGTCATAGTACCACAAAATGTTGTTGTTGCACCTGCCTCATTCTGTTACCAATGATGATGTTGTATCAACCTCGTGTTGTTGATGATGTTGTTGTCTCAACCTCGTCTTGATGATGTTGTCGTCTCAGCCTCGTGTTGATGATGTGGTTGTCACAGCCTCGTGCTGATGATGTTGTTGTTCCAACCTCATGTTGTTCATGATGTTGTTCTGTCCTCATGTTGTTGATGATGTTGTTCCAACTTCGTGCTATTGATGTTGATGTTTCATCTTCATGTTGATGATGATGATGATATTACTTTAGCCTCATGCTGATGAGGATGAAGATGTTATTTCAGTTTCATGTTGTTGATGATGATGATGTTACTTTAGCCTCATGTTGATGAGGATGTTGATGTTACTCCAACTCCATGACGTGGATGATGATATTGATGATGAGGAAAAAACTTTTGATGATTTGTAAATGTGTCAGTCAGTGTTCCAGATGCTGATGATGATGGTGCCCTCTCTTTCTCTCAATGATGTTGTATTGGTTCATGTCAATAGAATACCCTTCTCATTAATGGGGAGTGTTGAAATATTGTAACTTCGAAGAATATTCTAATTATAATTGAGTTATTATTTTATAGATCAATTCCCCTTTTGTGGAGTGATCATGTCAGGTCTTGTATAAGGCTAAATCCCCTTTTGTGGATTGGTCAAACCATATTTATATAGTGGTGTTTGTAAAGTCATCCCCTATGGTTTAATAAAGTGGTTTTAACCACTACTGGAAGAAGTCGACCCTACTTGGGGAAGACATAACCCTAACGCCTCCTCAGCTAGTATTTATAAGTGTAGAGGGCGCCTCACTTGTTCACTCACTTAGTCACTCATCTAGAGCGCATCTTTTGAAGGTTGTTGTAGTTACAAGAAGAAGGAGAAGAGAGGTGCATGCTCAGTCTTGGATTATCTTTGGTGATTTGGTCTTAGTCTTGGCATTGTATTGGCAATCTATTATTGAGGAAGTTTTGTTGGGTTTTCTCCCCCATGAGGGTTTCCCATGATAAAATGATGTGTACCTTGTGATTGTATTTCTTTTAGTGATCCTCCTTATGTTGTTATTTGGGAAATGCATTGAATGCTCTAGTAAATTGAAAATAACCTAATAGCAACACTAAAACTTAACACAAACTTCATTATGGTGTCCTCTATTTGGATCTTGAACATTGACAATGATGACAATCGCATAAAAATTCATGCCAAGGGTATGTTTCTTGGACACAATTTGTGGCCGAAACTTATGAATGCACATTGACACACACCATCTAGGTTGTTTGACCAAGTTGAAATAGTTTGGTATCGTGGAAGACTTTATCATCGCATTTGAGCACTTGGTTTTCAGAACGGAGGGCATGTTAGATGCCTTCTTTAGAGAATGCTTTATCGATGGCCTTAAGGATGAAACCCAATCCCAAGTCCTTGTGGATTTCCCCTAGACTTGGTTGGAAGCTACTAAACGTGCCAAGGAAGCATAACAAATTGTATTTTCCCATAACCAAAAACTCTCTTTTCTTCCTCACCCTCGACCTACCAATCCAACCCCTCATGTCACTTCTCTCAAGATCCAGAAATTAACTCAGGTAGAAATGGATGAACACCAACTCAAGGGTCTTTTTTATAATTGTGATGACAAATATTTTCTAGGGCACAAGTGTAAGGAACATAATCTTTTTATGGCCATCGAGGAGGATTCATTCACAGGCTTCTCTGCTCCCCAAACCCTCAAGCTAATTGGCTAAATTAAGCACAGGAAATTCATAATCCTTGTTGACAATGCTAGAACCCATAATTTTATTCATCATCGCATTGCCCAAGAAATCAATTGTTATATACATGCAGTCAGAAGTTTTCAAATCATGATTGCTAATGGAAATTCCATGAAATGTGCCGGGAATTGTGAAAATGTGCACCTGCAAATTGGTGAGTACCACCTGAAATATCACATGTTTGCTATCGACATGGGCAGTTGTGACATTGTGTTCGGTGTTGAATGGTTACGCACTCTCGACCCCATCCTCATGGACTTTAAGGATCTAACCATGCAATTCCAACAAGAGGGACAACATTATAAATTTCAAGGCATCACAGCAGATTCACCTAAGCTCATCAGTTACCATCGAATGGAAAAGCTACTCAAAAAAGGCCTTTCTAGCATTATTTCCCAACTCCATTTCATTCACTCCATTGAGACACCCTCTGTGCACCCTAACCTCCAATTTATACTCTCTTAACACCAAGATACCTTTAACACTCCCCATGGACTTTCCCCTTCCCACGGTGCCCATGATCATTCCATTCCTCTAGTACCAAGCAATCTTCCTCCCAATTTTCACCCTTATCGTCATCCCTTTGGCCAAAAAAATGAAATTGAGAAAATTGTTCAAGAGTTGCTAGAAGTAGTTGTTATCCATCCTAGTATCAACCCATATTCTTATCTGGTAGTCATGGTACTCAAGAAAGAATGAACTTGGTGCATATGTCATGATTTTCGTGCCCTCAACAAACTCACAATCAAAGACAAATTTCTCATTCTTGTCATTGATGACCTTTTAGATGAAATGAGTGGTCCTCAATACTTTACAAAACTTGATCTTCGTTCGGGCTACCACTAGATATGTATGAATGAGGAAGACATTCCCAAGACTGCATTTTGAACTCATGAGGGTCACTATGAGTTCTTGGTCATGCCCTTTGGCCTGTGTAATGCCCCCTCCACTTTTCAAAGTTTCATGAATCATGTCTTCCATCCTTTCCTCCGTCATTTTGTCTTAGTTCTTTTTTATAATACTCTCATCTATAGTAAAAATTGCCAAGCCCATCTTGTCCAAGTGGATCAAGTTCTCCATCGATTGTCTAAGCACAAGCTTTTTCTCAAACAATTTAAATGTGTTTTTGGCGCCTCTGAAGTTGAGTACTTGGGTTATATTGTAGGCAAGGATGGTGTACAAGTGGATCCTAAGAAGATTGAATCTATGAAGGATTGGCCTCACCCTAAAACTCTTAAAATATTTCATGGTTTCTTGGGTTTAACTGGATATTATCACAAGTTTGTTTGGAATTATGGAAAAATTGCAGCTCCTCTCACTGCTCTTCTTAATAATAATGATTTCAATTGCACTCCAGCAGTTGATCAATCCTTCACAACCTTGAAAGATGCTATGTGCACAACTCTTGTCCTGGCACTACCTGACTTCACCAAGACTTTTGTCCTTGAATGTGATGAGCCAGGGAAAGGAATTGGGGCACTCCTCATGCAAGATGTTCGACCTTTGACTTTCACTAGCAAACAACTATTAGAGCTCCATTTGGACCAATCAACCTATGAAAAGAAAATGTTGGCTATTCTACATGGAGTGGATCTCTGACATCCTTATCTATTGGGGCAACGCTTCCAAATTAAAATTGATAATCGTAGCCACAAGTATTTTCTAGAACAAAGAATTCCATCCCCGAAGCAACAAAAATGGGTGACCAAGTTGTTTGGATATGATTACGAGATCATCTACAAGAAGGGCGAAGAAAATGTTGTTATTGATGCTCTTTCAAGGAAATATGAAGAAGAAGGGTCCCTCTTTTCCCTCTCATTCATTGTAGCAAACTGGCTTCAAGTCGTTTGCTAGGAATGGTTGTAAAACCCCAAATGTTCTAGCATGATCCAAAAATTGCAATAGGATCCTCAATCTTCTACAGGGTACTCTTGGCACAATGAAGTGCTTCATTATAAAGGTCGCATGTATTTAAGCAAACAGTCGTTCCTTAAACCCATGGTGCTCTCTAAGTTTCATGCTTCACCTACAATGTCGTTTCCGTCAACACACCATCAAGGAAGTGTTAGTTCAGTGGAAGGACAGAAGATGACACCTAGGAGTCGGCTACCATTCTGCAACAATTTCTTCATCTCAAGCCTTGAGTACAAGGTTGTTCTTGAAGGGGGAGGGCATGTTAGGGACCTAACCTCCCCAACCCCTCATGTAGGTAGAATAATATGTTTTCCATGTAATAAAGACCGACATTAGTTAATAAGGCCAATTTAATAATGTGAACAAGTCTAATGTAAAAAGACTTAATAGAAGCTTCCACTTCTAGAAAGATCTTCCTCTAGAATGTTCTTTAGAAGATAGAATTAGTATAAAAAGGAGTATAAGGCATGAGAAAGTCTTGTCTTGAGAATTATCGTAATAGAGCTCTGTTCTGTTGGAGGTTTCCCCCTCGAAGAGGCAAGTGAACTTGGTTTTCTATCAATAAAGGTGTCATTTTTAGTGTTGTGATTCTTTATATTGTGTTGTTCTGCTGGTATTTGCTGCAATATTTCTTCTTTCTGCTTATATATATATATATATATATATATATATTACATGTGGTTCATGACACCGAAGACCAGTACTTGCTACGTCCACGGAAAAACCCCCTGAAATCCGTGAGAGAACATGGGGAGGCCGAGCATTTTTGGAATAATTGGCTTTTCTAATCATTGAGCTAAGGCTCTCTAATACAAGTGTGTTTAAGCATGTGTGCACTACATATTTGACATACTCTTGTCACTGGAATATTTTCTCTTTAATTTGTGTATGTGCACCTCTTGTATAGCGCACTCATGCTTAAGTATCTTTCTCTCTAGGGCACTTTTGTCTCATCCCTAGCACACTTCTTAATGTGGGTTTTTCTATCTTTACTACAAGTTTTTGGTTTCGTGTTTTGGTTCTATTCAATATCATCTTTGTGTTTCTGATCACATATAACTTACAAGGGTGAATGGATGTTAAATGTAGAGAGTGTGGGAAAAGGGAGATAATGGCAAGAGAGAGCACAGAGCTCAATGGGAGTCCCCTTGCTGATGAGTCCATTCTTGTAAACAAAAAACAAAAAAAAAACGATGGACAATGGAGTGTGGGGCATGTGGGGATGGTTGTTTTCCAACAAGGTACAATTTGATAGGGGTATTCTCGTAAGGCATCAACAACTTCAATCTCACTTACAAAAGTATAGGATCATTGGTGAAGTGGGGGCGAAAGGGGGATGGGAGATCATTTTCTAACAAGATAGAGCTAGACAAAGTTATTTAGCAAAGCTTCAATGACTACATGATTGCTAGAAAAGTAAAGAGTGGTCAACGGAGTGAATGACAAAGGGAAAAGTAATCATTTTCTAACATGAGAAAAAACGATGGAAACCCCTATAAAATGATCAACACCAAAAAAAAAAAATCATAAATGTACATTTTCATACTATTTCTTTTATTAAATGAAATTTAGTTTAGTGTTATAATCTAAATAGAGTTAGTGGTAATAATGTTTTTTGATAAATGTCTTTTATTTAAAATGAATATTTTTCTCCTACTATTTTAATAAAACTATAAAAATATCTAATTTCAACTAACTTATATAAATAATAATTAAATTACATTTTCATATTTTATAATTTTAATGAATTTTCTTTTATTTCACTTTTGCAAAACATAAAAAACACTTAAAATATATAAACTAGAGCTAAAATAATAAATCAATTAATAAAATATAAAATTAACTCAAATACAAAAATATCAATTCAATATTAAAAAGATATTTTTAAACAACCCATAGTAATATCATCATTTTTATAAGGGAATCTTTAAAAAATATTAAAATCTAAAACATTCACAAACTTGTTTCTTTATTCACAAAATGTTATTTATATATATATATATATATATATATATATATATATGAACTTCATATCTAACATCAAAATATGATATCATAAATTTGTGTTAATTTAATTGTGTTCATATATATATTAAATTCTTTTAATCTAAGGGGTTATCTCAACTTGTAGTTGATAATGTTGTTGAGCACTTGACTAGTTGATGCATAATTCAAATCTCCTACGTTATGGACATCAATGTATGCCAAGTAGTTTACTAGAGATGTCACCCACAAATGTGGTGAAGCATGCTTGTATTTCCCCACAAAATTTTCCATAAATAAAAAACATCTTAAATTCATTTTAAACTCTACGATATAATTTATTTTTTTGTGTTACAACCTTATAAGGACTAACAATGGTACTACAATTATATGGATTATATTGTATCAAGATATAGTGCCCCTTAGTGAGTTCAAGAAGTTCACTCAACTAGTTGCCACCAATATTATTGGACATTTGATTAGCTCCATCCTACATGTGCCTAGTCCAAATACAATGTGAGGCACACTAATCTACATTCACAAGTTTACTAAGGATGTCATCCACAAAATGTAAGAAAGCATCCCTTAAGTTTTCCTGCAATGTTTTTTTGGGAAAAACAGTCCCTCAACAAATTATATTACATCAAGATATAGTATACCTCAATGAATTATATCATATCAAGAAATAATCCCCTCAAAACTACCACCCTTGAAAATTTATTGCTTTATTAAAAACACATCCATTACACCATGATACAATATTTTTTACTAACTTACCATCCTTGTGGGTTAACATCATTATTTAAAAACATATTTTCTAAACTAAGATATAATCCATTTCTATGGGTTATAGACTTTGGGTCAACAAACCTTGCTTGTTAAGCTATGTAAAATCACACCGACCAAATACAATTATTGATGATTTTAGTAACAAAAATAATAAAAATAAATCCCAATTGGTACATAACTTTGAACTCCCAAAGTTTTTATGCATTTTAATCAACTTTTTTTAATTAAAAGTAATACAAAAAATATACTTAAAACACTATATAATATGAATACTTTAAAATAACATATTTATAATTCTTTTTATGCATTCTAATCAACTTTTTTTAATTAAAAGTAATACAAAAAATATACTTAAAACACTATACAATATGAATACTTTAAAATAACATATTTATAATTCATTAACCATGATTAACAAATCTATGACCATATATGTAAATGAAGTAAATTTATAATCCATTTCCACTAATTCAATTTTATCCCACAAGGTGTGACAATATTTATAATACATAACTACAATCTCATTTATTAAAAACAAATCCATTTTCTAAAATTGAAATGAATAAAATCCGGCTTAAATATACCATTTTTTTTTAACAATAATGTATATTAAATAATTATCGCAAACAATAATGTATACTAAACAATTTATACATTAAATAATTATCGCAAACAATAATGTATACTAAACAATTTTTTCAAAGTTTCTACATTCTTTCAGAATCGTTAAACAACTTCTTTAAATATTTGAGCTTGAATTACAATACATGTTCAAAAAATGTTATTTAATTAACTTACAAGGTTCGTAAAAGTAATTTATTAACTTTTGGTTTGCAATTATGTGAAGGTAAATTCTATTTGAAACAAGGATCTACATATGTTGAAATATACCTATTAAATCACATGACATCACCCGCAATATCGTAGGGACCTTTTTCAAGAACAAAGGCTCACTTGAAATATACTCAGCAACCAAAGCCAATATAACGGTCTGAATGTTTATGTACCCTCTAATAAAATATGATTTCGTATAACGATGTGAATGTTTATGTACCCTCTAATAAAATATGATTTGGTATTGACCTATTGAAAGGGAAATGGCCTATTCCGGTTTGTCATTTGCAACTTTCACAAAAGTGTATCCACAAAATAAAATGAAAAAACTTTCAATTCCGAAAGGTCTGGCATTGATCATCCATTTCTCTAAGATAACAAGAATGATTTCATTAATTGGTCCATTTGCATAAGGAAAATATGCAGTTAATGGATGCCAAATTTGATGAGAAATGATTACATGGGTTATAATGAATACCGTACTCTTACATGTTTTAAGGATTTAGTGCTGAAAACAAAAATATAAAACCATTAAATAGAATATATCTGAGATAGATGAAATACAATTGATGGTCTTCATAGGGAATCTAAAAATAATAAACGAAGTACAAACTTCACACCTGTGATTGACTCAAATTTGATAGTTGTGATGGCCGTGATGACAACGCAAATAGATCATACTCAGAAATCACATTTTTTGTATTTGACATTAAAATTAATAATCGGAATACGTATGAAATGGCAAAAGTTTTCCAAACAAAATTTGTGTTTGGCATGGACAAATTACTGTTCCACTCAAATTTGTAAATGAACCAAAATGGCATGCTTAAATAACATTTTTTTGGTAAGAAAATTGACCTGTGGCTATTGTCTATACAAGATTCACACAACTGCTTCATTGTATGAGAATTGAAAGCCAGTAGATTTGACCAAGAAAAAACATTTTAGAACAGAACAGGACATACAATCATCCTCAATTCACACATCTCTGACTTACTAACATGTATGAAACAAATTCACCCACATGCATGAGCAAATATTTTTACCTCTTGATATGGTTGTCTCATCACTGTTGGGAATGATGTCATTATTGGCTGAATAAACAATGACAAGCATGCCAGATATATTTATTGTTGCTATTTTTAGTCCAACATCAAACTGGCATCTTCAGTATCCACACACTGTCCCATTCTAATTGCTGTTAACATCAATTCACCTGAATCTGGAAAGTCTTGATGCTGCATAAGGATTGTCTCCACGGACCATTTACCTGTACCTGTATCTTTCAAGCTTGACAACTCAGCATCTTCCTGCAACAAAGGCAAGATATCTCGGAAACCACCTTCATAGCAAATACTTTTAGGACTATAACATCTATTTGAGGCATGGAAGAGTGTTGTACTCTCCAATTTTTGCACAGTTTCCTCATCACTCCATCCTTTTTTGGATGACTGAATGATTTTGGCCCAATCATCCAGGTCAGCTGCATGTGTCCAAGCAGCTTCAAGAAGACTTTTATTATCCCTCCTGAAAGCATTTCCAGCCCAAGCAAACACATCAAATGCCTGTAGAACAAGTTCTCGATCTTCACTTTTCAGGCAGATCTCCACTAACTGCCTTGGAGTGAGTAGCTCATTGCCAGAATAACCCATCCTATGCACTTCTTCCTGAAAATTATTGAAGCAGAAGACGGCATGAAATGGGTAAGCTTCATGTTTGGACACACGACATATGGTTGGAATAAGAATTAATGAAATCATATTTTGGTAAAAGGTACAAGCAAGGATGTTATAAATAAATCTCCAATGCAACTTGACATGACATTACAAATAAATTCACGGTAAACTAACCATTACTATTAATAGATCAAAATACCTTTTAAACATGGTTTACAACTGTTGCATAGCATATCCAAACCATAAGTTAATCTTAGGCGAACTTCAACTTTTGAAGAGGCAGCTCAATATAGTAGAAATACCATTAAGTGTGGACAAAAACATGATTGTCCATACTTTGTAAGTTAAAACGAAACAGATTAATATTAGAACATTCTCTCAAATATACAAAAATATGAAGCAGCTTAGAGTTTCACTGAAAGATTAGCCTTCATTGTCACAGCACTTAATTTCAACATTTGTAGTACATAAAACTAATATGATAGTCCTACTACAGTATGAGAGTCATGTATTATTTTTGTTATCAACTTTCAAGTCATGTATTATCTTTGCAGAGAAGTCACATATTGTTGGGGAAAGTTATACGGTGAGCTCCTAAACTTCCCCACAAAACTCTAAGAATCAATCCAAGGATTAACAATGTTCTTTTGCAACCTCCCAAGTCATATGACTTGGACTTGAAAATGACTCAGCAAAGCCAAAATGGAGAGACTACACAAAACTCAACCATAGCTTGGAATTTTTAAAAAGACACAATTATTAAAAATCCTAGTTGGAGCAAAGATGAGGTTACACATTGGGTCRGYGTAGCAGAGGAAAACAGAGCTAGAGCAGCTAGATGGAGGGAAGCACAGATTAACCCTACACCCATTAGGAGCAGGAAACTTTGCTACAGTTGCAAAGAGCCTTGGGAGCCAGACCACAGRTGCAGGGGTAAAGGGAAGGTGCACATTGTTGAGGTGCACTATGACAGTGAGGATGAGGAGTTGCGRGAGGATGCAACCATAGATGCCTATTTACAACAGTCCGATGAGGCTAGTGACTCTTGCACATTTGAGGGACAGTTGGATGGAYAGGATGATAGCACATGTTCCTTATCTTCCACATCAAGCAGTGTTGAGGATTCAACACTTYAGCACAGTGGTAACACGTGTGAGGATTCACACGAGTTAGCACTGAGATATGATGAGAGTAGGTTGGATGACCTACCCTTGGGTGTAGACATGGCTGTCAGGGGGTCATACGTGGAGGAGGATGAGCTTCCTATGATGACCGTGACACATTTGTCATCTTTTCAGACACCCATGATAGCCATGACACATGAGGATATCAGTGGCATTTCTGATATGATGGAGGAGCCTTGTGTGAGGGATGCACACCAAGGACATATGGATCCACAGACCCAGGAGGAAAGACATGACTTGTAGACAGTTGACCTTACACATACGTATCAGTATGAGGAGAGCGAGTCATTTCTTTTGGAGACTCCCTTGTTTGATCAAGTTGGGGAGACTGACAGTTTGATGGGACAATTACTTCCAAGACCGGTATGCAGTGATGAGGATGTACCCCTTATTGGTCGGGATGACCATAGCACGTGTTTGGACACCTCTATATGGGATCCAAGCGCAGATGATAGTAGTAGGGTGAGTGCACAGGAGGATACAGCTGCCCATACAGGATATAGTGTCATTCGGATGGGGGTAGCAGTTGGTGATGATGTGCAGTGGCATACAGGAGGACCCAGTAGCACAGTGGACAGTGGGCAGTTCAGTGCCTATCTTATGCGGAGAGTGTTGTTGGGGATTCCAAGGTTGACACTACCAGTGAGAGGTGTGAGGTAGAACCTCAACCGGACTATGATCAAGAGTCCTGATACTTGGTAGGACAGTTGAGAGTCAGTGAGGACATGATCATGGCAGCCATTAGGTGCATTGATGACACACATGCATTGGTGGCAGATAGTTGTTGGAGGGCATCGATGGCCCATGATAGTTCAGACGGGGAATTTGCCATGGATGACTTTCATACTCTCAGGGAGAGAGTGACTATGATGAGCGCTGACTACCAACAGTTGTTGATGGACAGAGACTAACTATTGGGGGTTGGCGAGATGTATCATAGGGCCCTGAGAGAGCAGGAGTTGGAGGTGGACAGACTCACTCATGAGTTGGGGAGCACACGAGGATTCTTGAAAGGCACACAAACAACCCTTCAAGAATCAGAGTCCAGATCATAAGAGCTCCTTGAGGAGATTAGACAGAGATCCACTACATCTATCTTAGTAGAGGGTCAGACATATCCTTCAACCACATTGCTAGAGGATGTTGGTGGTTTAGCGGAGGAGCACTAGTTGATGGAGGAACATGAGGAGTACCTAGGATCATTGATGAGTATGGAGAGATATGATCCGAAGACACAGGAGGATGTCACAAGAGCTACCCTCCACGAGGATCTTTGAGACAGTCGAGCACTCACATACGCATGGGGATTCCAGAGCTAGGGGCAGTTATGAGGACATCTCCATTTGTGTTCCAGGATTGGCTGACCTTCATGTAGAGGTTGACCCAGTAGTACACCCACGATCCATGATGACTACAAGCGAGTATTTACCATGGGTACCAGTGGACAAGATTTTGGTTGAATCCTTGGGATTGACCAAAGCATATGATACTTTCTAGTCCTACAGTCGGTTACAAATGTTCCTGTTAGCCTTTCTCGACACTTTCATCATTGACAACAGCATCGGGGGAGATAGACAGTGGCAGGGGACAAGGAGAGTTGATAGGTCGAGACCACCTGACAAGAGTACTTTTATTGCATACAGCAGGATAGGGTTGGATCATTAGAGCCAAACAGTTGAGACCTTGGGCGTGATGGTGAGCAACGTAGGCCATGGGATAGCAGATATCTCAGAGGGCGACACAGATTCAGATTCTCATGAGGATGAGCATGGAGGGCTTCTGACAGTTATTAGTATGACACATGAGCAATTAGTGGGGATTGGAAGTGATGAACTTTATATTTTTCCATAGGATCCG